>WYDE02172292.1:0-10930 GCA_009867175.2 Adela reaumurella | reverse complement strand
ATCGTCAGACTTTCAAATGGTCAGATTTGCAATTCGTCAGAATTTCAAATGGTCAGAATACAGTCACCTTAATTAAATGGTTAAATGGTAAACGCACAAGTTGTGATGAAAACTTTTCATGTGAATATATCTTTCAATAAAGTTATGGCTTCATACATTCAATAGGTACAGAACCCTAAAAAACCATTGGTATCTACTTCATGAATGAAATACTTGTTTGTTGTTTGTCTGAAAGTAACTATACCTACGTACAGGGTGTAAGTAATGTGTTGTCTTGATGTTGTCAATAGATGTCTGACTAAACATAGTATCAGCCATGTATGTGCTAATATATCTCACACGGCCCCAGTCCATCGCGTTGCCAGACATTTTCGTATAGCAAGCACCTTACAACTAGCTGGACAACATTTGTACTACATTTGCCTGCACAGTGCACAGTGGTATCCGCTATTTCTCCACTCACGTGAGCTCTGTATAGGTGCAGAGGCGGAGATTCTAACCGCGACGCTGTTTGTCATCGCACGCCGCCAGCCGCTGCAGAATTTCGGAGGTACAAGACGCCGGGATACGAAGACACGAGAAACTTTACGCGCTGTCAAAATATAAGTATCAAATAAGAAGCGTTTATTACCAATTTTTGTGTTCGTATTTCGATGAACTGAACATAAAATTCTGCCATGCACTTATATATTAATAAAAACAAAATATAAAAAAAATATTAACAATGCTAGCTTTTTCCTATGACTTCGGCTACGCAGAAAATTAACTTAGCTGAGGAATAAACAATGCACAATTAACCATTTCGCGTTCCTTATCAAAACGTAACTTTGAAGGAGGACAAGCCAGAGCTCATCTCTTCCCGCCTGCCCATTTCATAACGTAACCAAGATATAGATTGCAGCGAACTGCACGCACTTGACGATTTCACGTTCCGAACCAAGAATTAGGCCAACTACAGGCCGAAAACCGAGTTGTGTCCAATAAAACATGTACTTAACTAAATCAAGTTGCAAGTTAAAGCAAGGCCGAAGGCCAAGCTGCGTGTCATTAACGAACTCGCAATCCCAACAACCGTCGCTAAAGGCCAAGCTGCATTCAATTAAACACTCACAATGTCAACCAAAAATACATCGTATCGAGGTCGAAGGGCCGAGATGCGAGCAGTTAACTTTTTCACAAATTTAATCAAAGAGTACATTTGATCCAATGTTAAAATCGAGGTGCGTCTAATTAAATTAAACATGCATAGTGATTAATTGAAGTTAACTCGGAGCTAGGTCTGAGGCCGGCAGCATACAGTTAACAATATCATATTCGGCCTAGTACCAATTATTGTCTTGTTTTGGAAAGTAAAAAAATTAAATACACCAAACTCCGGCAAGCTCTGATTTCGGCCTAGCTCCAAGTCTCGATGAAATATATTTCTTAGCCAATTATTTGAAATGTTTTTGGCGTGCTGCCCTGCCTTTGGCCTTCCATCGACCTACATATTGGTTAAAATTATACAATATATTATTTTATCGCAGACACGAAGAGAACTGTACCATCTCTACTAATTAAAAAAACAGTAGGAATTGATTTGTCTGTTTTTGTTGATTTATCAAAAAAAAATATTTTACGCATAGTTTACATTAATGAAACTGACTAGAAAAATGTAAAGTTGGTTGCATGTCTATCTTTCGTTATTCTTGTTAGCTTAAAACTGAAAATCAGATTATTTTATCGAGCTGCGGTTTTCACTGTATCATGTCATCATCAGGGTCACGTACATGACCCTATTATGTACAAGTACTTGTTGTTATGTACTCTCTATCGCGTCTAACGCCGAAAGGTGGCACTGTGCTGAGCCATCCCAGAGGTAACTGCAGTATTACTCCATGTTTCACCTCACTTGGGCCTTATAGTTGAAAGCGTTGGTGCGCAGTGAAGTGTGTTGAAAGTCTTCTCTTGTCGTTCACATGCGGCAGGTAGCGAGGTTCTGATGGTGTGTCAATGTTAGCGTACGTCGGCTGTATTGTGTAAATCAAGGGACAGGTGCACCCTGTACGTTACTAACTAGCGCAGTCTCCGATCGCTACGAGATACGTCCGGAATACAGGGTCCTATTACAGCTCTACAAAGTGACTGATTAAAGCATATATTTCCAACTACAGAGATTGATTTATCAGTCTTTTTTTTATGGAAACTGACCCGGAAGGCTACATCACCTAATGCACCAGTTTTCTGGTGCCAGTGATGTCAGCCTAAAAACCTAGGTGAATTATGTTGGTAGGTGCCATATCAGCGCTTCCCTCAATTCCAGCCGGCTACACTGACCTGAACGGAAAACACGAACTATGTTTCATAGCCGCTTCGACCGACCTTCATTCAGTGCGGTGGTACCAACACGGGCGGGTTTAACCCCTCCAATATGTACGGAGGGGGAAGGGACCTACAGTTTAACGTGGAATCCGAACCACGATCAGCGTCAACGGTCAAGCGCTCAACCCATCCAAGACCTGACCGCGCTCTCCAGTGCTTAACTTCGGTAATCGAATACCGAATATCGCAACCACTGAGCCGACGACGCTGATAAATACCCGAGAGGAAAGATATTCAGGAGCGAAAGGATCATATTATTTTATTCGCCATATAAGAGACTCAATATGTGAGAATCCTACGTAGACGAATTGGGAACCAACCAAGCTGTGTTCGATATTTCGAGACATGATCATACTTACGTAGATAAAAATGAAACGGACGCAGAGATTTTGCAATCGTTCAAGCCTTTCCAGAAGAACCTCGGTCAAATGCACACACGTCCGCAAAGTCTGAAATGGGAAGTAAGAGAGGGTGTGCTAAAAGTTTTAGTGAATACAGGGAGAAACTTCTGTAAGCGCCTCAAGGAGTGCGCGGCGGCTAATATTATATCTTAAGGCTGACTTCGTTAACCTGTCGCACCCACGACAGTGTTTCGCCCATGAATATGCCCTAGGTAATGTAGTGATATCAACCCTTGACCAGAATCAAGGGCTGCCGACTAACAGGGCCTGTGATTGGTTAGCAAACGATGAATTCGTGTTGTCTAGTGCCGGGAGGTTAGATAAAAGTTGGAGAGGCGTATGTCCAGCAGTGACGTGAACGCTGATGATGACGATGATGATGAAGTATGTAAACCTAAACCGAACAAGTCGACTCAGCTTGTCCGATATTTCATTCACAAATCACAACTCATTCCTCCAAAATAATATTCTTAAAACCATTCTCTGGATGACTCTGGTGAAAAGAATAATTGGCATTGACCTGTTTTGAGGAAGCCCTTGCGCGTTGATACCTCTTTTCGGTATTTTCTATTGCCGGAGGTTTCGACAGCAGCACATATTTTTTAAAATCCTTTCTGAGTTCTCACCTGCGTTATCTTAGGAGATCCCGTGCATAATTTCATGCTTCATGCATGATATCAACCCTTGACCAGAATCGACCGCTGCCGACCAACAGCGCCTGTGATTGGTTATAACACCACTGCAGGTCAAGCTATGCAGGTCAAGTTGTTTTTATCGAAAACTGTCTCTTCAATTTCATAAAATACGGTTTATTGCTATTCAAGCCCTCCCTCTTCATTGTCATTATGACGTGTTCAGTTTTGCGTAAACTAAGTAAATTGACGTAAAATCTGCTGCGTTTTTTTCTGGATATATGGGTGAATAGACCACTGTTCGGGGACCGTGACAGAGAGAATTCGACATTTTATTACATTATGAAAAGAAATTGTAACATCTGTTGCGAATCAAATGTAGGTAACTAGTGGCTTATCCGTTTTGATTTGGGTTTTTGGGAGGATTACTGTTGTATTGTGTTGGTATGTCTGTAACTATAAGTAGACCGTAGATATCTTGTGATATTTCGGATCACCCTGACTTATTTTACAATACAAAAGTCTTTCGATAATAACGGCATTAACGTAAAATTTAATTTGTTGAATTGTATCACTAGACCCAGACTAGAAAATAGTTCTTATTTTGGTTTCGACTCCCAAAATACTTGTCTAATCTTTTCCATCTTTTGGTTCATAGTACCCACTTGATGGGCAGGTGACCTATTCATTATATCATTAACTTATATACCACAGTATAAGTGTTCGAATCACCTGGTATGCTGAAATATTTTTCCAGGTTTTAAAAATTTCTGTTAAATTATTGTTTAAAATTAACTATTCAATTTAAATAACCCATGGAGTCTTCCTTCAACTCAACATTGAAAAGAACCATCGTGAGGATTCCGAAATATACACTAACAATACTAATGTGTGTATATATATATAATATAATACGAGTATATATGCAATACATACTATTTTTGTAAAGGTTGACAGGAAGTAATTCCCCTGCAATAAGGCAGCATAAAAGCAGCTAAGCTAAAAAAATATACATTAAATTTAATATATTCAGCATAAAATAAATTTATATGCTAGCATAGAAAAATTTTTACTATCTCATTATAATTATCTACTCTTTTTTTGTGCAATATATAATTTAATAAGTAAATGCAACACAATTGATAATCGGTAATTAAAAAATAATTAAAACTATGTTAACCTAATAATTTTAATAAACCTAAAACAAATACAGCCTACACAAAATAAACTAAAAGTGTACATTAAATTAACTTATATTAAAGTAACCAAATAAACACACAAGCTTTCTATTTTTGCAATATTAAATTAAGTATATTATAAAGCTGAAATATTTTCAAATAAATGTTAGCAATGACAGCAATCTATTCGTCAAGGGGCGTCCCAACATGCGTTCTGACAGTTATTGCGTCCCAAATTACGAATTTGCAAACATTAGGCAAACTGAGGAAAAAACATACAATAGATCCCGAGCCTTACCTGCAGCTTCCGATGTCGACAAAAAATCGCTACACCAACCACCGTGCGGGCAAAAACTGTTGCGATGCGATCTTTTCAAATGAGATTAGATAGCATCTTTAAATAGGTCATATTTTTTTTTTTATTTACTTTTATTTTGATTTTGTGAAGTTAATGTTAGTATTTTCTTGAATTTTTCTTCAGGTCCACTGTTCACACCGTCGTTTTTACACTACCTATTTAATCTAGCAAGATTACAGACATTGTCTCTATTCAAGCAATCGTCTGGCCCCTAATGATGCATTTATATAAATTTGCTAAGTATGTAAATGCCCAAAGAGTATTGAAGCTCGCGCTCGCGCGTCCTGCACTGGCGTCCTTGGAGAGGATAGGGAGGTGTGGGAAGACCACCCGCCAGGTGTCACGACATCCGATACGTCGCGGGCAAGCGATGGATTCGTGTTGCCAAGTGCCGGGAGGATTAGGAAAAAGTTGGAGAGGCGTATGTCCAGCAATGGACGGTCAGACACTTAAGATGACTAATAGTCGACTTAGCTTGTCCGATATTTCATTCACAAATCACAACTCATTCCTCCAAAATAATATTCTTGAAACCATTCTCGGGATGACACTGGTGAAAAGAAGAATTGGCATTGACGTGTTTTGAGGAAGCCCTTGCGCGTTGATACCTCTTTTCGGTATTTTTTTTTGCCGGAGGCTTCGCCCGCGGCACATATCCTTTCTTTGTTCACCCAATTTTTCTAAGGAGCTCCCGTGCAAGATTTCATGCTTGGCTAGGCAAAACGGTATAGGTTATGCATTGTCTGTCAGTGAATGAATGAATGTGTCAGTGACTTAGTGAATTTTATTAAGTGGATCTGGATGTAAGTATAGTGTGATCTTAATATAGTGCATCTTAGATATAACCTATAAACCTATGAATTTATATCCTAATTGAAAAATCAAAATATCAGTAAAAATGTAACTTACGTACCTACTACTCGTATGTATGCGACATCGGGATTTTTGTTCGCTTATAACTCGAAAACAACATCAGGAATTCACATGGGGTTTTCACTAACGTATTCTTTAACAATTGAGGATGGTTATAGATAAGATATTTATCATCGCGATCGTTCTTCGGGGGCCGGAGCAGTGTGCAAATATTTTACCCGTCGTCGCCGCGGGCCGGATATACTGGTCAGTAAATTAAATGACATATTTTTTTCCCCGCGCCGCGGGACCTTCTAGTCATAGATAAACTAGCTGTTTCAATTGTAATTTTTTTTTTATATTTTTACCCACGACATAACGGGGAAAGTGTAAACGTTTAGATGTTTTTTCTTTGTTTTACATACATATCACTCACGCTGAATCCCGACAATCGGGGTAAGCAGAGCAATCTGAGCTGTGCTACTACAACTCATCTGTTGGTAAATTACAGCACAACACCGACCACCACATTTCGCAAGGTATTCGGACAAGATATCAAGCAGCACGCAAGACACGAAGACCCACCTACTGCATGACGTGGTGAAGTACCGTGCCAAAGGTGAGAGGTGGCGAGCCGGTCGCCCTTTAGCACGGCATCTTGTCCTTATCCCTCAGTCGCCTTTAACGACGTGCATGGGAAGAGATGCAGTGGGGTCATTCTTTTAAGTACAGTCCCCACACGGTACATTATATGTTTGTTTTAGTTCATCCAATAAACTGTTTATTATTACAAGGTAGGATAGATGTACTCCAGTCTTGTTGTAACAAGCTTCGCGATACTGAAGATCGAAGTTGAAAAAAAAATTCAGGGAAGTGTCTTGCCAGTTCTTCTATGAAGTTGAAAGTTGGTTAATAGCGAGCTATTGATACATAGAATAAATCTACAAAAATTCAGCCCGATCATTTTCCACCGAAGTTTCTTGCCAGTTCTTCTAAAAAGTTGAAAATTGGTGTGTCTCATATAGTGGCTATTGGCACATATAATGAAACTACAATTTAACAGTTCGATCGGCACAACCGTTTAGGAAATATTACCAGCGAAGTTCTTGTCAGTTCTTCTAGGTAGTTGAAAATCGGTGCGTGGAGAGCTATTGACATATAGAATGAACCTACAACATTTCAGCTCGATCGGCCCAACCGTTTAGGAGGATTTGTACGGACAAACAAACAAACAGACAGAGAGACGCCAAAGTTTTTTGTCCCTAATCCAATACTGGATTTCGCTTCGCTCCGCTAATTATGATAAAAATAGAACCAATCTTGCTATAAATCCATAGATCTTACGCTTTACTTAAAAATCATCGTAAGACATTGCAATATGTAATAGGGATCATGTGCTCAGGAACTATCCACAGAGTAATAAATCTCTACGTTTAATGTTTGTAATGGAAAATGTGTGTCCTCTTTGAAAGACGACCACTGAGCATTCGAAACTATAGCGATCTATTATAAGTTGTTATAGTCAGTTTATTCATTATATCAACGCTTTCGTCTTTCAGTGAAATCAGAATAACATAGACAGAGGTAGACTATAAAAAGTACGTGTCATGTCAGCGCTTCATTACCTACGTGTCACAAAACTACGGTGTCATCCAATCACGGAATCTTTGAATGATCATGATCATGCCCAATTTTTAAGTTAATTTATGTAGTGTTACGGGAATGTATGTGACTTTATCACATACATTCCCGTAACACTACATAAATTCATCTTCTGCGGCATATCTCCGAAATTTTAGAGATTTACAAAATAAAAAAAAAAATTTTTTTTTCTAAATTTAGTCTTCTACAAGCACATACTAGAAAACTTCAAGAACCAGTAGGCTTTCGAAGGCGTTTAAAATATACCATTTTTGGAAAATATTTTATGTTTTTTGGCTTTATTGGGATCAAATCTCAACGTTTTTTGAGGTTTTTTCACACACTTATAGCCCCAGAGATCACACGCATTTTGAGACCTCAACAAGCTCTGTACGTAGCCCTAATTGATCCGGAGAAACCGGTTTGACGCATTTTCGCTTGAAATAGACCTCTACCGACCAGGCTCCGATCGAATAATCATTTTCAATCATCATTATCACCATCAGTGTTTGATCTTCCACTGCTGGACATATGCCAATTTTTTCCAGACTTCCCGGCATCTACTACTTCGGTGCGTCGGTGAATTTCTTAATTTCGCACCTTGTCTCGTAGCAATATTCCCAGCATGGCTCGCTGCATGGCTCGCTGGGCGACACTTAGCTTTTGGGCTATGCCGGCCGTTACAGCCCAGGTTTCCATACATCATGAACGGGAGTACGCACTGGTCCAATATCTTGGTCTTGATTTGGGTATTGAGATTTTGCGGCAGTACAGATTTCAGGATGAATTTCAGTTTTCCGAAGGCAGCCCAACCCAGTTAATGCGTCTTTTTTACCTCCTTGTCAATCCTCCTTGCAATCATTTTCACAGAGAAAACATTTTTTCTCCATACGAATTGTGCGCGCTCGCAGACCCACCTACTACTCGGTGGAAGTACCGTGCCAAGGTGAGAGCTGGCTAGCCTGTCGCCCTGTAGCACGGCATCTTGTACTTATGCCTTAGTCGCCTTTTACGACATGCATGGGATAGAGATGCAGTGGGGTCATCCTTTTAAATACCAGCCCCACACTGTACAATACCGGCTAAAGTTGTTGTTTTTGTATAAAGTGGTAGCTACCATTTAAAGGATTAATAACAGTAAATACAAAATTACCTTACCTGTGTGCATGCATGGGGTTTTCATTTAGAGTGGTACGTTTTTAACTAGCACGGGGGTGGTTCTGTGTGTGATCCTGAAGACCATTTCATGTAAAAATTAATATTTTTGGAAATTATTTATTCTGTAAAATATGAAGAGCATTCTTAGTTCCTCATTCAGCCTTCTTATGGTAGTACCACTACACTTGAATTTGTCAAAATATTACATTTTAAATAAGCGTATTTACTGTATTTTTTATGTCTTTTACTGTATTTTTAGATGTCTGCCATCTTTTTAAATACGACCTCAGCATTACTAGTCAACCAACAGACGCGTCCGTTCCACTCGTCAACGTCTTGTCTCTCTATGGCTGACCGTTGATTTCCGCCTCTGAAGTCGATCAATCTAATATAGGTTAATCGACTTCTTGTCCTTGTGCTTATTTCTGTTATTGAGTATCGTCTGACTGATGACCGGAATGAAGAGACTCACTGTAACCACGAGGATAATTGATACCATTTTAATTGATAGTTTATCATAAATGGTTCCATTTCCTATTTTTTATTTATAATTATTTTTTATGGTAACTGTCACGGATGGCTGCATCACCTAATGCACCAGTTCTTCTGGTACCAGTGATGTCACCCTAAACACGTTGGTGAGTTATGTAGGTGGTGCCATGTCAACACTTCCCTCAATTAAAACCGGCTACACTGAACTGGGCGGAAAACACGAACTATGTTTCATAGCCGTTTCGACCGACCTTCATTCAGTGTGGTGGTTCCAACCCAGTCAGGTTAACCCTACTACCATGTAAGGAGAGGGAAGGGACCTACAGTTTAACGTGGAATCCGAACCACAACCAGCGTCAACGGTCAAGAGGTCACCCATCCAATACCTATGCTTAATTTCGGTAATCGAATACCGAATACCGAAACCACTGAGCCAACAACGCTGATAAAATCAACAACCTTCATTCAATGATCATCCATCATTGTATTACTTCTATGGTTAACGGTGTGCTTGGAAGTGGTCAGCATTTGAACTTTTAATTCGACACAAAAATATTGATTCCTCAACTGAAATCCGAATCCAAAACACCGACCGATAACAAAAATGCCGTAGAAGAAGAAAGAAGGCAGCCATTTTATTGATATATAATAAATAAATATATAAATAAAGATAAGTATTTAATAAATAATAAATGATATTAAATAATAAATCAAACAAAAAATTTCCACCTAGGTTATAATTATGTATTTTGATAAGGACACTAAAGCCTACGCATAATTACTGGTCTTAATGATACAGTCTCTTTGACTAGTTTTAAGATTAGAGAATGTGTAATGATATTCATGTGTTGCATAACAATAAAAATTTTCTTTCTTTTTTTTTAGGGAAGGGACCTATATTTTCAATCTGAAAACTTACTTATCTCATGCGTGTCAAAGTCCCGAACTGTAATAATAAATTATGAGGAGTTTTTTACCAAAACTATTTCCATTATCACAAGGTGAAATTGTTGGACGAATTCGAAAGAAACTGCAACATTTTGCGTAGAGGTCGTTGGCGTATCAGTGTCGTTGGCTCAGTGGTTGCAGTATTTGGTATTCGGTTACCGAAGTTAAGCACTGCCGAGCACGGTATCAGGTCTTGGATGGGTGACCGCTTGACCGTTGACGCTTTTCGTGATTCGGATTCCACGTTAAACTGTAGGTCCTTTCCCTCTTCTTAAATTGTGGTAGGGTTAAACCCGCCCGGGTTGGTACCACCTCCCGGCTATGAAACCCAGTTCGTGTTTCCCGTCCAGTTCAGTGTAACGGGCTGAACTTGAGGGAAGTGCTGAAATGACACCTACTTGAACTCACCAAGGTGTTTAGGTTGACACCACTGGTACCAGAAAAATGGTGCATTAGGTGATGTAGCCTTCCGTGTCAGTTTCCATATAAAAAGAAAAGGTTAGCGTGGTAACACATTAATTACTTCTATTATAAATTTGTAAAATGGCCTACCCATTGTACGTGCCCTAAACAACTGGCGTGGATGGGTATGTATTATTTAGTCTTCAGTTTTCTGTAGAGGCGAATGGGACAATAAAGGAAATGTATGAGCGCCCTAAACGGTCAACGTCCACGATAACCGTCTACGAGTCAGGCACAGGCAGTAAACTAGTTTAATATGTCATGGCACCTACGGAAGTAGAGGAGGAATTTAGATATTACAGTATTACAAATGTTTTCTATCTTTCTTCTTCTTTTTGCCGTCATTTTATCGCCTCACTGCTAGGTACACGCCTCTCTCATTTACATGATATGAGAGAATTTTAGTCATACACTTCCACGGTGACCAACCGGCTTGGAAGTGGGTTT
>WYDE02172181.1:0-10930 GCA_009867175.2 Adela reaumurella | reverse complement strand
GTCCCCTTGCTCCGACTTCTACAGCGAAGAGATCAGTCTTGAAACCATGTCTCACTATCCGGTCCACCAAGTTACAGTACTTGTTAACTTTGAAGTTGAACACTAAAAACTGCACCTTCACCCGTAACCGGTGCGCATGTATGAAGCGATGTATGACTGTGGATGATGCTAAAGATGTAATGTCAGGAACGCGTCAAATAGCGCTCAATTGTCCCGTCCATGCTACGTCCTGGGAAGAGGCGTTGCACCTCAAAATCTCAGTCAGCGCGCAAAATTACTCCAGAGAAAGAAAACACCGTGTGAAAACCTATACACTAACAATATCAATGTGTTGTAGTGCATAAAGGTTGACTGTAAATAATTGCCTGTGGCAAGAAGTCTGCCTACAGCTAAGAAAGTGTAAATTTATTTATTTTCAAATTCAGACTGCATGGACAGGGTATAGGTACGCGTTTAATCCGTCTTGGAAGAAAATGTACTTTAGATGTAATATGAAATGTTGTAAGTTAGTCTGTGCCACTCTGATTGAGCTATAATTTCCAAAATGTTTCGTATTCTTTCTAAATTGTTGCACAATCGGAGTGACACAGACTGACATACATCACTCATATCACTCATATTGCAGCTAGATCACCTGCCGAGAACATCGCTTTATTGAATTTGCATTATACCTACTTCATGTATTGAATTTAATTTAATTTAATTTGAATTATTTAAAAGTTTTTATTTACGCGCCTTCTTGAGATGATTATGCTGCGTTTGTCACACTTTTAAGGTTTGAATGCATCACGCTTGCAACACAAAACCTCAACTAATCAGTTGTTCCATTCCAAGTTGACATGCGATGCGTCACTTGCAACTCCAACCAACGAACCCTACACTACATACAGATACACAGATTAGGTACCTAGGTATTGATTTGTTTGTGTGAATAAGCAGATTAGTTGTTTGCTCTCAATACAACATTATTGCGTGCGTCAACACACTGCATTATCTAGCACTTTCCATGCCATGCTGATTGATACCTAACGGTCTTGTTCTTGTAAAAATATAAGGAAAAAGTCCTAAATTATTTTTTTAATAAACCTTATGAAATTAAAGAAATAAATATAAATGGTTAATTACTATTATTTTTTTACAAATAATTGAAATTCATTATTTAATTTTATAAAATTTTATTTCAAATAATAAAATATACCGATTAGAATTTAATCAATATTTATTTTTTATTGAGAGCGCTACATATGGCGCCGAGCCACCCAGAAGGAGACTAACAACGTCCATGGACATTAGGTTTTTAGCGGGGGTTGCGAATGCCATGCTGGCCTGACAGGTGCCTATTGAAGGACTCGAGAAGAAAGGAATCCTCAAGGCAACGCAGGCGACGAACGCAAATATCCGCCCTGGCATACATACAAACCCCGGCTCGCGAGCGGAAGGATTCTTCCAGAGGCGTTCCCCAGGGATTTGCCCTGTCAGCTACTCTCTTCCTCCTGCACATCAGTGACTTCATGGAGGAAGACATAGAAGGATATGCTGACGACAGTAGGTACCGTAACCGTAACCCACAGTTACGCATCCGGAGGCATGTCTGTGGATGTGGATAAAGATATGCTTGTGTCCAATTTGGATTCAACGTTACAAATAGTTGTTGACTTGAATCCAACCTCGTCAGCTTTATTGCCTTAAAGGCACAAGCATGCTTGTTCTCCGCCAAAAAGGCGGAATTCAGACGCACTCCCACTTTCCTTAGTCAGTAGGTAGGGCTCGCGAATAGCTTACGACTACTCGGAGTGAACCTGTCTCTGGACCTAAACTCTGGTTCGCATATCGCTGATACAGCCAAAGTAGCGATAAGGCTGACCGGTACTTCACTACACCAGCGCCTTCAACTACATAAGGCCCAAGTGAGGTAATGCATGGAGTACTGCAGTCGCCTGTGGAATGGCTCAGCACAATGCCACAATTCGGCGTTAAACGCGACAGAGAGGCGAGCTAAGCTGGTAGTAGGAGACACCCAACTAGCTAGCAAACTACGTTCACTCCGCGGCGCCATCGGAGAGAAGTAGCTTCCCTTTGTGTCTTTCTAGAGCTTTCTACAAGCTGTTCCATGGAGGTTGTGCGAGCTCACTACACGCCTTAATTCCCGCTTCTCTTTCTACCAGTCGTTCCACCCGTCGGAGGGGTTGTCTACATCCATTTGTCGTCGACGTGCCGAAATGTCAAACCAAGCGGTTCGAGATCTCATTCCTAATACACACGTCCAAGATGTGGAATCATTTATTACCTGCGGAGATCTTCTTCGTTCCCCTAAAGTTGGGGCCTTCAAGAGTAGGGTCAACAAGCACTTGTTGAGTCAGCGTGGTGCTCGATCACGCGCTGTCTTGGCTTCGTCCGATTATAAAATAATCATTTATAGCATTATATGTAAAACATATTATGAAGTATAAAAGCAAGATATATACGTTACTACATATAGTTTACTTGCAGAGATATAGGATTTAGAACAAAAGCGGAGACTGCCGCGAGGGCGCGTACGGCGGATGAAACTCACACAAATTGTGCATGAAACGGCGACTTCCGCGCTTGGTAAGGCACTTCTACTCGTTCTCAATGCAGTGGTGAAGCCGTTGCAAGCTTAGCTCAACACCTTCTTTCCTGTTTGTAATAAAAAAACTAATTTTTTTATAATTGGCAACTACAACAACACCTACATTTTGTAATTCTATTATGACATTGATGCACACGAGTTTGAGTATACAACATTTTAATATAAGCGGGAAACAATACGTAGACAATAGCATTGTTGCAATGAGCCTCCGTTAGTTGGCAGAAGGACATGTGGCCCGCGAGTAGAAAAAATATGTGCATCCACGCTATAGAACAGAGTCTCTCTGAATGAAATAAAACACTGGTAGTAATCTCAGTTTATTTATTTATTTCGCGTAATGTACTTCCTATGAAAGGACACAATACTATATTAAATTAAAACAATACTGCATGAAACAATAGAATTTACAAAAAAAACTCTTAAAACATTTTAATAAATAAGTAATTAACTTTTTACAAATTATCGATCAGTACGTTCGTCGTAAGCATGAGAGGGGATTACGGATATTTACATGAAATCAGTTTAAAATACAGAATGAAGGAAAATCTCAGTCAATCAGCTTTAATCATTATCAACATTGAAGTTACAGTTTGCGAGAACTTATATAATTTCAATAAAATTAGCAAATTTTAATGATTTTGCTTTGTTATTTTTTTTTCAATAAAAAGTAAAGTAAGTATATTTTTTTAATAAATAATAAATCTCACAAATAAACGGACAGTTTTTATAAGATATTCATTTCGAAAATTATAAAACAAATAAATACCTGCATGCATAAGCTCTCCTCAAACTGTCACCATTTCATATATAAATCCGATACAAAATTGTACACAATTAATTCTCAGTATGAAAGTACGAAAACGCTCTACTGTAAATTGCTCAAAAATGCTAAGAAAAACATGCGAAACCCTTACACTTAAAATACCTAGCAATATTGCCTGCTCTGGCACATAGAGATACATAATCTACAGTTATTTATCACTCAATTCCTCCTTTACTCGAGGATTTTCTATTGGTAATTATGCCTAAGCCGAGATATCAATTCCCTGTCATTATTAGGGTTCATTAAATGACGCTATATTCGTAGAATTATTACAAGGAAAGCATCGAATAAGAAAAAGAACAAAATCTCATTTCACTTCGACGAGTAATAAAGTCGACTCGCGGTCGAGTCGTTCGATAAAATCTGTGAAGTGGTTACACGGAGCGGACATTTATTCATCCAAGGATTTCAATGTCGTAAATAGGTACTGAAATTAGTAAGGACGGTGAGACCAAAAGATGGCACAATCTTCAGAGACTTCCACTCTTCACCTTATTCTATACTTACCTAATGCAAATTGTACTAGTCAAAACAACTCAATACTTATCTATTAACTCTACGAAAGAGACGATAACTGTTGAGTACAATCATCCAAAATCTATGCACTGATCTGATACCTATAGGATAAAATATTTGCCCAAGAATTGGTATTGAAATTCTATTACAATATATCAATTAAAGATATAGTTAGATTGTTATTAATAGTGTGTAAATTGTTCAAAATAAGAGTCATTATCGGCATAGATACGCACAGAAAATGCGAAAATCCAGTCTGAATCAATAGTACCAGTGCAATTTTGTCCATTCGATGTTTTACTATTATTCCAAATTTAATTTATCATACACACTATTACTCTAAGTATTTGAGGATATATTGTGACCAATAACGTAACAATGCATAATAATTTAGATAGCCATAACTCTCATTATAATTAATTCACGTCATTTCGACAGGGATACACAATAGCAGAATTGAAAAATCAAATCCTTCAAATTATTAGGTCCAAAATTATATTACAGACCATAAAAAATACTTACCTACATATCACGAATTTGAGGTTAAACATGAATCAAAATCAATCAAGACAATTTGGTGTTCTTTCCTTATGACTTATAGACTGCAAGTAGTGAAATAGAATTTGTTATGGGCACTACCTACACGGTCAACTAGCACACGTAAAACTGATCATTTCGTTTAATGTTTTGTATCCCCATTCAAGTTTCAATACCATTTGTAGGTATCGTAGTCGAAATATCCATAACAGTACTGTGACCAACGAATGGTGGTTGTTCAATGTTTAGTCTGCCTCTCCCTGGAATCTTCGCGGCATACTCTAGGCGGTGAATCTCTGCCCTTGTGACTTGCTTTGGAACTCTTGCGTGATCGTTTGAATTTGGCGACGTCGTCTCCGAAAACGTCGCCTGTTCGTAGCGCCGATATTAGGTCGTCAAATTCACCCTGCAAAGTCGAAAATTTAGTAAGACCATACAATTTAACATCCTGTTCTTTTCTTCTTCTTTGCAGCCATTTTATTCGCCTCACTGCTGGGTACAGTAGGCCTCTCTCATTTACATAATATGAGTGGATTTAGTCATAAACTTCCAGGGTGACCAAGCGGCTTGGAAGTGGGTATCCTCACGATTTTTTCCTTCACCGGAGTGTCAACAGCCATTTCAGCACAAATTCTAAAGTTATAAATTTTATGCTGCCGGTGTGGAGCGAACCCGCACCTCCCGCTTGAAAGGGGTGCAAGACCCAAAGAAGGGAAAGAGCTCTTCTGGCTAATCTGACACATCCTGTTTATGATACTTGATATTGACCAACAATAATTGATATTACGTCGCGTAGGTACTGCAAATGAGGATGTTTGAAAATGTACCCCAACATATCAAGGGCTGAAAACTACTGAAAAATATCTAACTAATCTTTGACTATTGATCGCACGTTTTTTTCTGTAAAATTTCAACATTTTCACTTTGAGAGTAGTTATTTAAAAATTAGTATTGAAAAAAATTTTTTTTTTAAGTTCTACCTATTTACAGTACAATTAACTTTACAATAATTAAATTGTAAATAATTAATAATAGGTAAAATGGGGCACCCTGCCTCGTGGCAGCGATTAGGGATATGTTATGTAGGTACTTTGTTTATTTAAATTTTTGTTGTTTTTCTTTAGTTAAGGTAGATTTTATTAATACCTACTTAGGTTAAATTTAATAACTGGTAAATGTATATTTCACTTGTGAATTTATAATTTTTCCAGACACTGTACAATAATTAAATATATTTATAAATCTACAAAATAAGAGCAGTCTGTGTTAGATTAGCTCAACGGAACTCTCCACCGACGTCTCGGTCTCAGAGAAAGGCTGCCCCAGGAGCTTTGTCTTCATAGTTAGAATGAATACCTAAGGGCGCCTGCACTTAATTTACGTGTTAATTAAACAGGTTTGTAATTTCTAGCCCTGTCCACTTTATAAGTAGGATCAAATTATGTCATCCGAGTTTCAGGAAATGTACTAATGATATTTTTATTTTTTTATGGAGACCGACATTGCTAGCTACATCCACCACCTAATGCACCAGTTTTTCTTACCAGCGATGTCAGTCTAATACACCTTAGTGATTAGGTAGGTGCCATGTCAGCGCTTCCCTAAAATTGCGCCAGCTACATTGAACTGGACGGAAAACTTGAACCATGTTTTTTAGCTGCTTCGACCGACCTTCATTCAGTGCGATAGTACAAACCCGGGCGGGTTTAACCTATCGGCATGGAAGGAGAGGGAAGGGACATACAGCTTATCGTGGAATCCGAACCATGCCCAGCACTGAACTGTCAAGCGGTCAGCGGTCACCCATCCAATACCTGACCGCGTTCGGCAGTGCTTAACATCGGTAACCGAATGCTGAGTGTTGCAACCACTGAGCTACCGACGACGCTGACAATACAAGGAATGAGGATGTAACTTACTTTAGTCTGTCCGTTCGTGGCGGCGGGGTCGCCATTGTGCCCGTTACATTCTGTGGAGCCCTTCTTGTTGAGGCCCAGGGACTTGCCTACCGAGCTCAGCAAGCTGGACGCCTGCTTCCGCTCCATTGTGCGCTTCTTTAACTGTGGACCCAGACAATTACATTTTCACCTCTGATACAGACTGGCAAAGTGAATAACTTATTATAGAAAAGGAATTCTTATCTAATGCCGTTATTTTCAGCCACTACAGGTGCTTCGCTTCAGACTGACCTGTCTGAAGGGAGTCGTGCACCCAAAGTAGTACGAACCACTTGGTGCTTTCATAGAGCAGAGAGCTTTATGTACTTATTAGAAGTACCCGCGGTGCGCTAGCCTGCGATTAAAAAAATAACATGTCGTTTAATTTGCACGCCAGTTGTAAATCCCACCCGCGCCGCCGACCGGCAACATATTTGCTCACTGTTCCAACCCCTGAAGTACTATAGCGATGTTAAATATATTATAACCATTCTCACTTGTTAGATAAATACGTCAGTGAAAACCCCACGTGAATTCATTGCTGATAATTCAATAAAAAAACAAAAAAAAAATTTGTTGTTCTCGAGTTGTAAGCGAACATAGTTACATCTTTACAGATTTTCTGCTTTATTTATTAGGATGTAGGTAGGTAGGTGTTGATGCAGTAGTAACAGAAATGAAGACGACAGCGGCATCAGGCGCACGGCTACATCGATTGTATACTTCGAAAACGATAGGATATTATTAAGAAGTTCAGAGGCAGTCAACTAACAATAACTTCAACAGTGTGGCTTCTTCACTGGATGCAGTGAACAGGGAACAGTGAGTACATGTATTTTTGTGATCCCACATGAGTGGTCGGGTCCATTAGCAAACTATAGGCAGTTTTCCAGGCACGTAAGCACTTCATAATCAATAGAGTTGTTGAAGATTGGAATCAAATTCCCGAGGACATTATCAGTGCAATGAATGTAAATCAATTTAAAAACCCTTTGACCACTAATCTGAATAATAAAAAAGATAAATAGTGACTACGTGTTCTAAAACAGAAGTGAAAAAAAACTTATAAATTTTTTTAATGAACAATGAACTCGATTTAGAAACACCAAAAATTAAATAAGTCGGGAAGACAATTTCACACTTTAGCAGCACGAAAAGTACTTCGGGTGCCCTATGGATTCGAGGGCGTTAAAATGGTACAGTGAGTGAGAAAGACACAGGAGTTGCTTGTACCTCCTGTTCATGTCGCTGTCGCCTTTCATCTTCGTTGCGCTTCCGTCTCGCGGCGTCGCACTCGGCCCTGGCCTCAGCTAGCTGAGCGAGGAACGAGTCCACAGCTTCGAACAGTAGCTCGGGGGAGGTGGACGTTTCTTCTCCGAACGCGTTGGCGCACGCCTCGAGGCGGCTCTTCATGTCCTGCAAGAAAAAACAAGTCAGGTGACCAGGTCATCAAAAACTATTTTTTTTTCAAGAGTACCTATGGTAACGAAAAATGCTGTGAGGAAAGTGTAAGGTCCCTATGCAAGGTCGTATTCTATCGTTAGCAGTTAGGCTTAACTCTAAATACTACTCAGTCAAGGAAGTACCGGGAAAAGGTCCATAATACGTAAAATGCTATTTATTCTTCCAAATTTATTGTACTTATGGCCTTCAAAGTAGCACTAGTTAATTCGTTCCATCATGTCTTCAGCGACATTTACCCAATTGAGTTTTTGAAGGAAATTCAGATCTTTCGGGACTAGTCGAGCGGAACGTGTTTCATGCCCAAGCGATCGCTTAAAATTGTACGAATCGATTCGTGAGACACAGAAAGTTCAGCGGCTATCTCTCTCCAACTTAAATGAGGATTTTCAGTCACCATTTCCTTCACTTTAGCCATGTTCATTTCAGTTGAAGACGTTGATGGCTAACCGGAGCGAGGTAAGTCTTCCACCACATCTCGACCGCTTTTGAATGCACTGTATACTCATATGCACGTGTTTTTCATAAGGTCAATTCACCGTAAGCTTTCCGTAACATTTTCAGCGACTTGGAACACGAAATTCCATTTGCGAAACAAAATTTGAGAAAAACCCTTTGTCCGATGTTTTATCCATTATAAAAATCGCAAAACACACCTGTACTAACAAAATCGAGCACTGTAAACAAACTAAATGACAGTTGGTGCTCAAACTCCGCGCCAGAATAGAAAACATTTATGCCAACTTAGCAACTAAAAATAATTATTTGATTTTAATTAGGAATTTGAATTAAATGATGCAAATTCCCGATACTTTTTTATGAATGAACAGTCTGACCAGCTGAGGTATGCGCTTTGCGATGTCTCTTCAGTCGCCTTATATTGCTGTTTATGGTTTACGAGTATACATTCTTTGGATTGTTTCTTACATTTTTTGTATAGTCGGTAGGATTTTAAACCAGTCTTGATTGCAGCATCGACGGAGCCGAAGGCAGCGCGTGATCGAGCACCACACCGACTCAACAAGTGTTTGTTGACCCTACTCTTGAAGACCCCAACGTTAGGGGAACTGAAGAAGATCTCCGTAGGGAGTTAATTCCACATCTTGGACGAGCTTATGAGGAATGAGTTCATGAACCGCTTTGTTTGCATTTCGGCACTTTGTCGACAAATGGATGGAGACAATCCCTCTGACGGGTGGATTGATGGTAGAAAGGAGAAGCGGGAATCAAGGCGTGAAGCGAGTTCGCACAATCTCTATAAAACAGCTTGAAGAAAACACAAAGGGAAGCTACTTCGGTACTACTCCGATGGCGGAGTGTACGTAGCTTGCAAGCTAGTTGGGTGTCTCCTACTACCAGCTTAGCTCGCCTCTCTGTCGCGTCTAACGCCGAAAGGTGGCATTGTGCTGAGCCATTCCACAAGTGACTGCAGTACTCCATGCATGACCTCACTTGGGCCTTATATAGTTGAAGGCGTGGTCAAATACCGCTTAGGCTAGTTGAGGATTCCCAACTTTTTACCAGCTACTTTAGCTTTATCAGCGGCATGTGAACCAAAGTTTAGGTCGGGAGACAAGTTCACTCTGAGTAGTCATTAACAGTATAGTAATGTAGAGTAGTACATTGTTTCAATGTGACAGATATGTGCTTGCACAAGTATTCCGCATTGTTGCCACGGGCGAAATCACACTTGTGTGAGTGTAGACAGTATAGGTACCTGGAAGAGATCCTCTAGTTGTGTGAAGGTGCAGACGGCGTGCGCGTGGAAGTCTCGCATGACGGGCAGGAACGCGTCGCTGGGGTCCGCCGCCGCCGCCGCCGCGTGGTACTCCAGCTCGCGCTGCACGTCGCGCAGACCCGCGCGCAGCGCCGACACATCCTTCTCCAGCTGCTCCACGCACACCTTAGCGGCAGCGCGCACGTGCGGCAGGTCCTCTTCCAGGAGTAGTACGTCTTTAAACTGTACAGAGAATCATCGTTAAACGAGAAAAAAATATAATTAAACTTAGAAGAGAACATAATGAAACGGGGAAGAGAACATAATTTAAAGGGGAAGAGAACATAATAAAACGGGGAAGAGAACATAATACAATGGGGAAGAAAATATGATTAAACCACAATTAAACAGGGAAAAGAACATAATTCAATGGAGAACAGAACATAATGTAAAGGGGAATAGAACATAATTAAACGGGGAAGAGAACATAATTTAAAGGGGAAGAGAAAGTTATTAAACGGGGAAGAGAACATAATTTAAAGGGGAAGAAAACATAATTAAACCGGGAAGAGAACATTATTCAGCGAGGAAGAGAACATGAGTAAACGGGGAAGAGAACATAAATAAACAGGGAAGAGAGCATAATTAAATACATAATAAACTCAAATATCCTTGATATAAACTCAAATATCTCGTAAACCAATCAAGTTTCAGGGCTCGTATCCTCGCATCCGCGGAAGAGGAGTCGGGTGCATGGCTGAAGGCGTACCCATCTCCACAAACCAAGGTACGTTTTTAGACGGAACCACTTTAAGAATTTCCGTCTCTCCGTGTGGGTGCCAAGGTGTGCCAGCCGCACGTGAGCGTCTGCGGCAAGGATTTTGACTCGTCCGGTACTCGCGGGCTTTCTTGCCGGAGAAGTGCCGGCAGGTTTCCCCGTCATAGCGCCCTGCCGACTGAACCGCCTACTTGACGCGATGGGAGGGCTTAATGCCCACGAAAGAGTGGCTCTGAGCTGCCAACCGCGGTAGCAGCACACCGGCCCCCTGGTCTGCAACTCGACGAGCAAGCATCTCAGGGGGGAGGGTTGCGGCTGCGGAAGGCAGCGGACGGAGCTTCGGTTTCGTGGACAAACCAAGAGCGGTTCCCGTGCCTTGAACGGGCGCAAAGCACTGGTAACCTTCCAGCCCATCCTGTTACCCACCCACTACCATATCCTAATTCCCACCCGTAACCCTCCACACCCGCCCCTCTCCCTCTTCTTCCGTGAAGCAGTGGCTGAGCAAAGCTGCTTCAATGTTGATGGAACATGCTCCTACGTTTTTGCG
>WYDE02172070.1:0-10931 GCA_009867175.2 Adela reaumurella | reverse complement strand
TTTAATTAAATATAAATTCAAAATAAAGTTAATGCACCTTATTGTATGAATTTAATTATTATAATATAATTTTGTTTATATTATATAATATTTAATAATTTATGTCTAAATAAAAAATTAATAAAAAAATATATAATTTCGTTTTTTTATTTACAAATAACAAAACTGTAATTTTATGCATTTTTTGTGACAACGACAGACATCGATTGCATTACTTAGCGAAGCATATGGTCCACTAGCTATGTAAAAGCAAGCAACCGCTACCGAGGTACTCGTCGTCTACAGACTCGTACACACTCTTAAATCTTAATTAAAATCTTAAAACGTCTCGTCCTGAAACCTTCAGAGAGCATATTACCTACAGCAATTTTCAGTGGCGCAAAATCTTCAGTTAAAATTCAGGATAGGCGCGACATTAATGAAGTGTTGGAAATGAATGTTGGGAGAAATGTAAATACGTTTTAGGCGCCCCGCCCCGCCTGCACCCTTGCCTCATGCCACCCCACCCCCGGCCCGCCCTGCTAATGGACGTTCGACGATGCCATAGAGCGGTATAGAGGAGGTGTAATTTAATACACGGTATGGAAGTTTGTGAGAAAATTTATGAAAAAATACGTATGTCGTGAAAAAATACAGAGTTAACTTTGCAATGAAGCTGTGTGGAGCATGCTTGGTACAACAATATCGCGTGTAAACACGAGTTGCTACACGCACACTAATATATCAAGGTATGATAAACGAGCGCCGCCGCATATGCAGCGCCACGCACACACACGCACAGAGGGCGGCCATTTGCAGGCTTCACATTTGATTAGACGAACGAGACTGTCCGTATTTTTTTAGGTCCGTAATATACTATAAGCATTGTAAGTATCATTGGCTGAGCGAAGAGAAGCTTACTACTAGACCAGGGTAAAAAAAAAGAGTGTCTGTTTGTCTGCTTATCTGCTGTTTGTCCGCACCACTCCTCCTGAACAGCACCGCCGATCGGGCTGAAATCTTTTTGAGTCATTTTATGTGTCAATAGCTCGCCACATGCCAAACGTTTTCCCAAACGGTTAGGCCGATCGGCCTGAACCTTTGCAGGTTCATTCTATATGCCAATACCTCATCAAATACCAATTTACAACATCATAGAAGAACTGGCAAGAAACTTAGCTAGAAAAATTTCAACGTCCAATACTCCTAAACAGTTTCGTTGACCAGGCTGCAATTTTGTAGGCTCATTCTATGTGTCAATAGCCCACAATAAACCAGTTTTATACTTCCTTAGAAGAACTGGCAGCAAACTTCGCTACACATTTTTCAACATACACCTTTAGTATCGCGAAGCCGGTTACAACAAGACTGGCGTACGTCTATCACGTATAGAGACTAATTTGAGATCGCTTTCCTTACATATTGAACTTGGATTAAAAAGGACTCTGGTATTCTGTCTCTTTCCTGTGTAAATATTTGAGAATACATGTGCGTACATTGAAACGGTATATATTCCCGATGCCTAATGGCAAAAACGTGTTGGGGTTTGAAAACAAAAACCTGTGGTTTCAATATAGAAAAATGTGGCTGGAACCACAAGAATAATTAAATAGTTTGACACATCAATAATTCGAAAGTAAAAATATTGTACTCTCAGTGGGGCTCGAACCCAAACCTCCCGTTAGAGAGGCGTAATCTCGCCCGCTAGGCTAATGTGACCCCGTTGGTTGACGATATACATATTGACTTTTGTCTATATGGTTTGTAGACGTTCTTTAAGAGGAGGTTTCGCGACCCTACTGTCCAGTTAAAAAAGGTCTTAAGTCAAACAGGTTCTTTTACCATTTATGAGGTTATAGAAACTTGAAGCCTTTAAAACCCTATTGTTTAGTAGAGTGAATAGCTTCATTTTGATGTACCTAATAAAATAATAACCTTTACATAGACGAACTATGATATAATCTTTTCTAAAAAGGGAATACCTACTTTTATAATAAAAAAAATAAAACTGTTTAAACGTCGTTTACATTGAGTAAACGATTCTGAACTTTATTGCTTCGGTCATGCCAGAGCCAGGACAAGGGATCACCTAGAAGCCCATCTCACCAGAGACCACTCTAATTCTGTCCGACTCTTCATGTAGCACTTACAGCAGAAGCAACGCAATCGACTAAAATAAACACGCACGGCCTAATCCGGTCTGAAATGTTTGCTGAAGATTCCGCGTGAAACGTTTTTGAAAGCTGCCGGCTTTGCCGTGACTAAGTATTTTAAGAGCGGTTATAGCTGGCTCAGACAAATGCCTTATATGCAGATTATATTTACAAAAATCTCAATATCGAAATTTCTGATGATCACAATACTTTCTTTCTCCTTTCATATGCCGGAAAGTTAAAAAAATTAAAACAAGCTTTTCTGATTCATGATTCTTTTATTGCGCCGTGAATACCCAAGCTGAAGACTGCAGGCCCAATTGGGTCGCCTTGTTGGCAGCCAACAGTTGAATCTATGTGTCAATCTAATACAGTCTACCTATGTATATATAACTCCTCCCAAGCAGAAGTGGCATTGTCCTTCCAGCACTTATCCAAGATAGATGTTAGTTTTCTTGCTTCGGACTCTCGAGCTGCCTGGGAATTTCTTCTGATGGGGTTGTATGGCATTTGTGGTATTGTAACAATTAGGTGTACGATAGGTAACGGATGCACTCGGGTGGTGTGGATTCGTAGAACCCTGCTGCCCTTGGAGAGTTTGGCGGGGCTGGACTTCTTCAGTACAAATGCGCCAGTCAAATGAATGAAAGTAGAACGGAAACCAGCTCCCTGGATTGCTGAAAATATCCGTAAAGACATGGCTGCTAGGGACAAAGCAAAAATGAAACACAACTAAAAACGTAGCTCAGAAAATTGGAATAATTACAAAATTCTTCGTAATAAATGCACACAAAAGTGTCGAAATACAAAACGTGCTTATATTTATAACAGAGTTGTAAACAGTAATGATTCAAGTCTTTGGTCTTTTCATAAATCTGTCGGTTCTTGCGAGGGCAAAAGTAATGATAGCAAAATGAACCTAGATATGAAGATTTTAAATAAACATTGTTTTACACCGCCAGTCACCCTTAGCCACGAATAACAGTGACAGCATTTGAAGAGTTTGAGAGGGAGTGTAAATTACCAGATGTCCCAGGTTTCGAGTTTAAGCATGTTCTCAAGAATACGTATGTGTTGCAAATAAATCAAGTGGTGCAATTAAATTTCTGTTTAAAATGCGCTACCTTTCTTTTCTTGTAATAAATAAAATAAAAAAATAAAATATTTGTATTTAAGAAAATACAAAGAAATCTAACCATTGACCCATAATTCCAATTTGGTTTTATAAAAATCCGTTAAAAATTCAATTTGGCTTCATCAAAACCGTTAAATACACTTCTGGCTTATCAAAAACCGTTAAATGCACTTTTAGCTCATCAAAAACCGTCATTTCCATTTTTTTTACTTACTGTTCTCTTTCAATGCATAGAAAAATTTTGAGAATGCCTGTATAAGGTCGTTTGATGTCTGTTTAATAATTTTTTATCTTAATAATATTAGCATGAATGCTTTAAAAGATATTCAGTTTTTATCTGAACTAAAGATTCTGAACAATTTTAAGAAGTGGATTTAACGGTTTTTGTTCTGGCACTCCTCAAATAGCATTTTTTTGTATTATTGACCTTTTCCCGGTTCTTTCTTGACATAGTAGTATATATATATGTTTTTTTTTATTAGGCTAGATACCTATTATTAGGTACTTATTTTATTGGTAATTAATTCTATGGGCAAGTTCGCAGCACCCGTAACCGGCAACATGTACGAAGCGATGTGTGACAATGGATGAAGCAAAGGTTGTATGTCAGGATCGTATCATATGGTGCTCCATTCTCTCTGCCTACCCCTCCGGCTCCGGGAAAGAAGCATGATGGTATGTAACTTTCTTCGCAAGTTTCATCATAGACTCATAGTAGATGCCATAATGTAAATCAAATATTATCTACACATTTCCATGTAATCTTTATATCTGTATTAGTATGTATTTTGTATATCTATCTATTATTATGTTATAGTTTTTGTTTTGTTTAAGATATATTCACCTAATGATTTATATTTCTTCTCCCTACTTTATTTGTACCCTACTACCACATCCCAAAGGTTAGTATGCAAAGAGTGCACGTCTGCACTAAGCTCGCCTATTGATACCATTTTATAAGTACAATAAAGTATATACAATACAATATTTAATTTTATTGTAACAATTTATTTTTATCTAGGTATAAATAACAAAAAAAAAGTTTAATTTTTCAGTACTGCTATGTCAGTTCCAAAGTGCTGGTTCCAAAGTGTTATATTATATGTATAACGTATGCACCTATGTCTATTATCTTACATCGTATACTAAATGACATACAAATAGGTATATCTGCTACAAAGTGCTACATTCAGCTTCAGCCAAAGAAGAAGAAGAAAGACAGTAAGCTAATCATTTTCAAAGGACAGAATCGGTAATCTTAAATCATAACATTAATTGGGGAACCCTGCCTGAAGCCAGTACTAAATAAATAACACTTTCTGCTAAGCGAAAGGCGGACTTATTGCAGAAGGCAATCTCTTCCACTCAACCTCTAAACTGTACCATAAATTATAACATGAAAAATTTTACTGAAAAAAAAAATCGTAAAAAAATAGGAAATATTTTACCCCTAATCTTAAGAAACTTAACGGTCAATACGGGCTCTTTTAAAATACATTTTGATCGTAAATTATATAAATAACAATCTTAACACAACACAAGAAAGCGCTTTAAAAAGTTAGATTTTATTTTATTCCTCAGAAACTTATCTGATAATTCAGGCTGTTTAAAAACAAGTTATAACATGAAGGCCTGGCGTGGCTTATAATATATATCTACTTAACCACTTTTGTTCCACCACTTGGTGCATTTTGGTGCAAAAAAAATATTTTTTCACCATACGTTTAGGAGTACCTAATGCCTATGTTTAAAAATAATCACGAAGAAAGTTTTTTTTTGCTTTTAAAAAATATTTTGTAGCAAATATTTTTTCATGGAGCGCGTGGCATTTGGCGCATGTTAACGCAGACGTGTAGTGCGACAGCGCACACGGACATTCGAACATTTACAAGGGCTGCGGATACCATGCCGGCCGGCTAAGTGCGCCTTCACATTATGTTTCTAAGACCCAATACTGTGAAATGGAAGGAAATAAGTAGAGGGGAATGCATTCCACATGTTGGCGATCCCGTAAATAATCGATTTACAAGAATGATTAGTCCTAAGTGGGAAGATATAAACAGTGCATGGATATTTAGTTTACAGTATTTAGTTTAGTATCAAATGCAGAACCTAAAGTTAACCTATTTTTTTTATTAATGCATAATTCATGATCACAAATACACAGTCTTGCGGCTTTTCATTAATCAAATTGCTTGCCGTGTATTGTAGCTTGTTTTATGGACGTGTTGCGTTCGGCCGCTGGCGAGATAAACTCGAAAACAATATCATTGTGTAATTGGAAAAGCTAGAACAAACAAACACACACATTCATGTATGCGTATGTAGGAGAAGCTTCTCTTCCCGCTGGTGTCACACGACGCTCTTTTTTTTTCATGGTCGTTGTGTAGTGTAAGTATAATAAATAATATAAGGAAGACTTTTTTTATTTCACAAATACCTTCATTAACAAATAATATCTGGACGAGGCGTCATGCTCAAACGTTCACACGGAAATTAATGAATTCTATTGCAATTTAAAGATATAAATTAATATATACTTTTCTGAATAGCAGAAAGCGGACACATTACCGCGGAGGCGACTACTTCGAGCCAACCATACACTAATATAATGTAGAACCGAACTTTGAGTTTTTTTCATTGGTAGTCAAATATAGTTTGGCTACAAGTTTAACAGTTTTTGTTTACAAGTTTAACAGTTTTGATAAACAATTTGACAGTTTTGGTTACAAGTTTCACAATTTTAAAGTTTTGGTAACTATTTTGACAGTTTTGGTTATAAATTTTTCAGTTTTGTCAAATGCAAAACAAATAAAACAAAGTCTTGATAAAAAGGTCTAAGCGGAGTTTCAATTAAATATAATGCTTTAACTTGAATATTGTTATTTTCGATCTTGCAATACTTTCTACGAAGACGAAATAATCGACAATTAAAATCGATAGAACTAAAGTTTGTACAGAAAATAATAAAATTTTGCAATAAAATCATTTGATCGACAGACAAATAATAGTTTTATATTTTACCATAGCTTCCAGACGTCAGACAGTTCTAGTTATATTTGGGTACATTTTCAGACATTTAAAGTCTAACTGAACTACTGCACAGCTGAAACTATGCTAAGTGCGCCAGATCCATACCCATCTACGTACGTACGTCAATCCGTAGGGTAGCTACGTGAGTACGTACGTACGGGAACGGGAGAAGTACGGACACGCGAAAGCAATCCATCACCCGAGATGTGGGCGCGTGTTGGAAAACCGTGGGGTGGGGGTGCTAGCTAAGCGTTGATTTTGGGGAAGGACGAGGAGCGGTGTGGGGGATGGTGGGAGATTAATTAAGATTCGAAAAACATGACTTCGGTTTGGCTGTGAAACGTAAATTTGCTTTCTGTAGCCTGAAACATTGAGAGTGTTCGTTCGTGTTGCATGATGCGATCCCTCCATCCACTCTCTATCATCGCTAATCAAGGAAAAGGTAGGATATGTATCAGTGCCTTATCAACTGCTGAAGTACCTCGCGTTTGTCGCCGTATTATGCACAATTTGTATGAATTTCGTCAGCCGCCGCACGCGCCCTCGCGGCAGTCTCCGCTTGTGCTCTAAATCCTATATCTCTGCATGTAAACTATACATCCTATTATGTATGTATCCTGCTTTTATCCGAAATATATCCTCCACATATTATGCTATAAATCATTCATACGTATTCGTACCAACTGCTGAAGTCCGCCGCACGCGCCCTCGCGGCAGTCTTCGCTTGTGTTCTAAATACTATATCTCTGTATGTAATCCTATTATGTATGTATCCTGTTTTTATCGTAAATATATCCTACACATGTTATGCTATAAATAATTAATGTATTATACGTATTTGTGCTGTGGATGAAAATCATGTTAGTCCCAATCTGTGTGTAAGGCGGCGACAAGCGAGTTGAACGGTAAAGCATTTCCAGTCTAGTTACCAAATCAGCGATCCATGCGCTTTATAAATCCATGCAAACCGAATATATACGGGTCAAGTAAAACTTTTGAACCCGGGGATCAGCTTTAAAAAATGCCGGAATACCCGAACCCGGCATTTTAAACTCAACTCTCTACATGATCTCCGGCGTTTTTGCTATATCATATTACGAATTGGAGGACTGAAACAAAGCTTTCGTTTGGCATAATTTTGAATTCTATTGGCGTTAAACTAATTTTGACCAACACCTTGTGCCACCTATTTGTACTCAATCTATTCATGGCAGCAGTTCCAATGTACCTATATTTTCTTTCCTGCCCAACAAGGAAGGCCCAGCAGTACTTCAATTAGTTCATCTAGCACCCCTCACCAGAAAACATGGAAAAGTTTTCGTCGAGCAGCGGCACTACCGGCGAAACCTCCCATCGAGTGATTGAGGAAACCTCACCTCGACTTCAACCAATGGGAAGCGTTAATTCACCCAGCCTGCTTGAAATTACAACATATGTACAAGGTTTTTTTCAGAATTTTTGGATAAGTTTTGATGAAAAATGCGCGCCACTTATTTCACAGACAGCCAGACAAACACTGAGCCATTATCCTTCTGGCAATAATTGCGAAGGAACTGTAACACCCCCTTAAGAGGGTACATTCCGGGTCGAGTCAAATATTTAAAAAAAATTATAGAATTCGTTATGCAAGCTATACAAATTCTTTTTTCAACGCGTACAAGACAAAGTCTTCATCTAGACTCCTTCGTTCTCAAACTAGTAAAAGTATATTATTTCTAAAATACCCACTTTAAGTTTACCATGAATTTGGCGATTTTAGTAAAAGTGCGTGCTTTTGACGAAAAAAAATTAAGAAAAGTATTGCGTTTTCAATAATAATTTTCTATATTAAAATTACATAATATGCTCCTCTAAAACACTCCGTTTAAAAAATATATGTTTTACACAAGGATTTGCACAAAATTATCTTCACAGATTAATACTAAATATTACCTAATACCTAAGGGATGAGGACAATATGCCGTGCTAAAGGGCGAGAGGCTCGCCACATTTCACCTAGCACGGTACTTCTAACCAAGGCATGCAGTACGTTGTTCTTAGTTCTTTACGTGCTGCTCGATATCTTGTCGGAATACCTTGCGAAATGGGTTGGTCGGTGTTGTGCTGTAATTTACTGAAGTTCTTGCAGCATAACACCGATTGCTCTGCGTACCCCGATTGTCAGGATTCAGCGTGAGTGATATGTTTGTATGTATGTAGGTACCTAATATAGCTTAGAGTTTCTTACATCTATTGAAAGCTTAATTTTTCGTTTTCAATAGATGTGCGTATCTCTTACCTCAAAACGGACTGGCAAAAATCATCGGGGGTGAATTTGGCTGCACTGGAGGCGCCGACCTCAAAGCACAGGCACCCAGTTCGGCAGCAATAAAAAAGACAAATAAAGACGTCCGAAAAAAAGGTGATAAATGGTGACGTCATAAGTGGAGTGCACCCGCTTAAATTAAATGATTGCTAGTTAAGTTTCTAATTCGGGGGTACAGACGTTAGATAGACTCAGTATTTTTTTAACAAGTTTAATTTAGTTAGATTGCTCTGCTTACCCCGATTGTTAGGATTAAACGTGAGGGATATGTATTTATGTGTGTATTGAATTTAGTTTTGACAGAAAAAAATCTATATTCATACATAAATACATATCACCGATTAATCCCGAAAATCGGGGTTAGCTGAGCAATCGGTGTCGTGCTGCAAGAACTCGGGTAAATTACAGCACAGCACCTACAATTTATATATTTCAGTTATTGGTATACAAAATGTCTACTAAAATACTTAAAAAAAGTAATATTAAGAGTATTTTGTTGGCATAAGTCACCTATGCATTGTATTTTTTCCTTCTTCGTGTAGACACCTATATAAATATGTTCAATATTACATATTTCCAATTGATTAGCAAATCATTTCTAATATCTTAATCAGAAAAATACGGAAAACAAATAAAGAAAACGTTCAAGCCGGGGTTTGAGCCCGGGACCTTTGGCCTTAGCTGCCACTGCGATACCAACTTCGCCACCCGGACCGTGACGTTTTCTCTTCAATTTGTTGCCGTATTCATCTGGATCTTCGTAACGCTCACTCAGCATTCGAAGTAGTCTACATCGATTGATTATCAACCGTATGTTGTCGCCGTTAAGATCATATTTAACATAGATGACACTAGAAACTACCTCTGAGATTTCCAATGAAGATTTTTTATTTGATTTTCCTTGCTTAGCATGCAGATGAATACGGCAACAGATTGAAGAAAAAACGTCACGGTTTTAACCGAAACTTCTTGCCAGTGTTTCTAGGAAGTTTAAAATTGGTGTGTGGCGAGATATTGACACATAAAATTAACCTATAAAATTTCAGCCCTATCGGCCAAACAGTTTAGGAAAAATTTCCAGCGAAGGTTCTTGCCAGTTCTTCTAGATAGTTTCAAATTTGTGTGTGGCGAGCTATTGGCATACAGAATGAACCTACAACATTTCAGCTGGATCGGCCGCACTGTTTAGGAGTTGCAACGACAAACAAGACACCAAAAGTTTTTTGACCATAGTCGAGTAGTAGGCTTCTCTTCACTCAGCCAATGAGTGTTCTCGGTGTTGAACAAGTGGAAGGCTTCCACAGAGTTATTTATGTATTGTATTGAGTCGGCACCTGGTACTCATTACCGCTGACACCGCGAATCCACGACGGCACGTTGTACAGAGTCTTCACGGGGTGCACTTCCCCTGTGCCCAGGATGTCTATGTAGTCGTTCTGACCAAACAGTGCCTTGTGCTGAGTCCATGGATTTGCCGGCCTGAAAATAAATACTTCCATTCAGATTTCAGAAACAGCTACATCTAGCAGGTAAGATTTCATAGACACGTTGAAATATTAGCTGCTGCAGTAAATAAAATCACCAGGAAACCACTCTCAATGCGATGGTGTCGTTGTCTTTACTGTTTCCAAGCCGGTGGAACTTTACTTAGGTTGCGGTGTAGCCTGGTGTATGAGTGCACGCCTCTTAATCGAGAGGTCGTGAGTTCGAAACTTGGTATAAGCACAGTTTTCCTGGATATTAAAATCTCGGTTAAAATTTAAAAATTACAATGTACCCAGGTGAAGGAAAACAATGTGAGGAAACCAATGCATACACCAGCAATATGAAGATGTTGTACTGTAGTGCATAAAGGATGGAGTTCTGCCAAACAGAAAAGTGTGTATGTTAATTTATTTTTAAGTGTATGACTACCTACCTCATATCAATGAGAAAGGCCGAACCACAACTACCCCAGTCAAATTATGTTGGAAAAGTAAGCAATACCGTGTGGGGGCGGTACTTAAAAGAATGACCCCACTGCATCTCTTCCCATGCATGTCATAAAAAGCGACTAAGGGAAAAGGAAAAGATGCCGTGCTAAAGGGCGACAGGCTCGCCACATCTCACCTTGCAAGTGCTTGGCAGTGTCTACAAATTCCTTACACGATGGGCATACACTATTTCTAGATTTTCCTCATCGAACCAGGTCAGGGACAGTAAGTTGGAATGCATTTAAGTAGAACTTAAGCAGCTCAGGGGACCAGTTATATATCATGGATTTCCACTTCAGCGCAGGAGGGATGCAGAAGTCACCCATAGTTAGCCAGTCATTCTGCATTTCTAG
>WYDE02171959.1:0-10931 GCA_009867175.2 Adela reaumurella | reverse complement strand
CTAGACGAAATATTCGACCTGTTATTATTTGGTGCGTATCGCATTGACTTGTGGGATTTCTCTCTGTAATAAGGTGTGTTTACATCCATATAGCATATTTCCGCAAAAAAGTAATTTCACCAAAAAACCTGACTTGTGGGTTTTCTCAAATAAACGATTCAATTGCCAAATAATTATACATCGGAAATTAGCTAGAACTCGTTAACAACTCTTATTAGATACCTTGCCATAATAAACATCCGTTTAAGACAAACTATTTGATTCCTTGTCAAAGCCTAATAAAAACACAAGTAAATATGATCATCCACAAAGTTCAGCATGAGCTGTAAAAGAGTGTTAAATAGATATTATTAATGTGTACGATAAAGCTGAGACTCTGGGATTGTGCTTAAAAGCTTCTCGGTCTTACCTAGGTACAGAGACAGATTAAAAAATCAGTCCAAAATGAAAACAATATCTTTTAAAAAATGGCAACAGTTATAGCCCTCAAAGAATACAGTCGGAATCTCTTCTTTATTGAACAGTGTATTAGTATACTTAGATATTAATCATAGTTAGCCATGTTTACAATAAATACCTATAAAGGTAAAAATTACAAGTTCAGGATGCAATTACGAAAGGGCACATTATGTAGGTAGGTATAACATTGTACTTAACAAACTAGAAATAACCTCTTTTGCTCACGCTAAGCAATCATAATTTATCCTCAGCGGTTAGACGGTTCCGGAGAGGACTGTTAAAATGGAATTTCTCGGAATCCGTTATTCATTATGGCACCTACCCCTCGTCACTTCTAGACGTTTCCAAGTTTAAACATCTCTGAGTTAGTTGACGGTTAGGGCAGCCAGCTCACACATTTATCATAAGTATTGGATGGAGTGTCTGGATAACAAAAAAAAACACCGAACGTAATTATTGTATTTTTTCTTGCATAATGTTATACTTATTTACAACCTTTCATAAATATTCACAAAATATTTTTACCTTTATGGGCCGTCGTTAGTTGAAAATTATAAATATAAATATTTTCAGCGTTACTATGGTGATGCTGTGAGTGGTGCATTAAAATGATAGATAATAGATGGCGTTGTATAGTAAATCAGTATGCAATATTTAAACCTGGGTAGTAATGTATAAATGTAATCCGTTGCATAATGTATACAACTTATACTGCTTTAATATAGACCATTAGCCCCATTTCCAGGAATATATGAAAAAGAATGTACTTAACATTAGACGTCTACCAACGACTATGTATAAAAATTATGGTGCGTTTGGTTCAGTTCTGTTTAGCCGGAATACAACACAGAAAAATTAGTTTATCATTCCGGTATGAATTAGGTTAGTTACAGAATAAAATCTTGAACAAGCTTTGCAGGGACGCCTTTTGAATGCACTGTTTAGTTAGTAAGGTGATAAAACCTATAATTGGCTGAGCGGAGCGAGCCTAGTACTCGCCAGGGTAAAAATACTTTTTGTGTCTGTTTGTTTTTCTTCCCAACTCCTCCTAAAAGGTTCTTCCGCATCGGGCTGAAATTTTGGAGGTAACTTCGCCGAAAATGTTTCCTAAACGGTTGGGCCGATCGGGCTTAAATTTGGAGGTGCATTCTATACTATACAATGAACTTACAAAATTTCGAACCATTCAGGAGGAGTTGGGCGGACCATCAAACAGACACCAGAACTGCCAAGAAACTTAGTTGAATAAATGTAAATGCCCTCCGCGAGTATCGCGAAGCCTTACCTTGAATACATAGTGACAGAGTATACATACATACATATCAATCACGCTGAATCCCGACAATCGGGGTAAGCAGAGCAATCGGTGTTGTGCTGCAAGAACTCCGGTAAATTACAGGAAAACACCGACCATCATATTTCGCAAGGTTTCGAACAAGATATCAAGCAGCATTTAAGGCACGAAGAACCACCTACTGCATGACTTGGTAGAAGTACCGTGCCAAGGTGAGAGGTGGCGAGCACGGAATCTTGTACTTATCCCTTGGTCGCCTTTTACGACATGCATGGGAAGAGATGCAGTGGGGTCATTCTTTTAAGTACCGGCTCCACACAGTACATTCGTTTCATAGATGAAAAATTTGTAGAACTTCACCAGCAGGAAACTAAATAAAAAATTTAAAGTTTTCTTAAAAATGTGCATTCTAATCTGAGTTGTCAGTATGCTGCATAAAGCACATAATTTGTTAGAAGCGGTCACGCTTGGAATAATAATTATATGAAAACTCATACTATTTAAGTAGCCGTTTTAAAGTACTGTTTCAGTGCGGTGGTACCTACCTGGGCGGGTAAACCATACCAACATTAGGTGATGGGAAGTGTTCCCTCACGGTGTTTTTCTTCATCGGAGCGAAGGGCACGAAACTGGCCTTGTAAAGTACGCTGTGCATAGAATCTAGTCAAGAGTCTAACGCGTGGCGCCCTACCGCCGCCCGGTCTAACTTGAACTTGGAACTGCTGCACTTCCCAGCCAGAAGCTCTCCCACAGCGGTGTAAGGGTGGAAACAATAGGAGGTTCGGGATTTCAGGAAGATACGCTCCAGGATAAGCGAGAAAATGAGATAGTCCTTTTTTATGGTGACCGGTACGGATGGCTAGATCAGCTAATGCAGCAGTTTTTGGTACCAGTGACGTCAGCCTGATACACCTAGGTGAGTTAGCTAGGTGCCATTTCAGCGATTAAATCAAATTGAGCCGGCTACACTGAACTAGACGGAAAACTAGTTAAAGTGGCTGTTAACAACTAAATGACCTTTGGTCAAGTGACGCTTATAAAGTAAATGATGTTTTTAGAAGTTAACTTAGTTACAATTTTCATTGATTTTTTAGTTTGTAATTAAAATCAGGTTGTCCTAGTTTTAGCGCTTTAAAATCATATCGTTTTAATATCATCGCTTTATAGCTTCTCCTTCCGCTGCCAGAACGTGGCTAAAGCCAGATAATTTTGGTTTAGAAGACTAGATAATATGTAGAATACACAGGCAGAAGAAGTAACACAGATTCAATATTACATACATACGTAGGTACATATCACTCACGCTCTATTCCGACAATCGGGGTAAGCAGAAAAGTCAGTGTTGTACTGCAATAACTCCGGTAAATTACACCACAACACCGACCACCACATTTTGCAAGGTTTCGGACAAGATATCAAGCAGCATGCAAGGCACGAAGACCCACCTTAATACTGCATGACTTAAGGTGAGACGTGGCGATCCTGTCGCCCTTTAGCACGGCATTATGTCCTTATCCCTTAGTCGCCTTTTACGACATGCACGGGAAGAGATGCAGCGGGGTCATTCTTTTAAGTACCGGCCCCACACGGTACTTAACTTCTATATTAATACTGTTAAAAGATATGTAGCTGAAACGGGGTTTCATTCATCTTTGATATTCAGATAGAGTCACATTCTCATGCTTTTGCTTCCCCCACATTAAACAGTGGATCTAAATTCTCGATCTTGTCTCCGCGGGAGAGTACACATTCCAGGCATCTGTCCTCGCGAGACTGAGCTGTTAAGACTCCAAGTTGAAAGAAACACTCTGGTGAAAGACTCCTTATTTTGATTTTGATGTATTTCCTGTGCACCCACATTGACAACGTTTTTCTCAATCAATGAAGCTTGGAAGTCAGACGGCCTAGATACCCCGCTGCTTCTCTACGGAGGCATTCCGGTTTATATAAAGCTATCTCTTCCATTTAATTAACGAGACATGTGTGGAAACTGTCAGTTACGGGCGATCAAATTATTTACGGTCTCTGCCGCCGCTTCGGCGCCATACTTACCATCACCATATCACCGGCACAGTACATATATAAGCCAGAAAGAATCCATTATAACAGTCCACTGCTGAACATGCCCTTGCAACGCTAACTACTTACTTAAAAGCCTTGATAGTCGAAGCTTAAAAACGCTGCTACTATAGAAGGCGCTTGTATCGCTCCGGGTGATAGGCTACACGCCACAAGGCACGCCTATCGGCATACGGCGTGTCGGCGTGTCATTAGCGGAGGCGTGAGCTGTACCGCTTGAAGAAAAGCCACAGTTCTATTAAAGCAGCGTTAAAAGCCTTTGCAAACGAGTGATGAGTCGTATTTGAACTACGTCGCGGTTGAACTGACTAATACAGGAAGCGTTCCGGCGTTGGGTCCTTAGGGTAAATAGTCCATGGTTAAAACTAACTAAAATATCTACGAAAATATCGAACGAGACATAAGAACAATGCCGACGAATGAGAGTTCAGCAGACCGTACTCATGGCTTCGGGGAGAGGTGAGGAAGGCGGTTTAACTCAATGCTGCAAACCTGTCGAATTTGCCAGCTCGAAGTGTACAGTTAAAAAAATGCAGTTATAAGGAAGAAGGCCTACTTAGTTATGTATAATGAAAGTGAAACGTAGAAGCAGATGCTGTACGGGTTACGGGTGTCGCGATTGCGTGCGACTGCTGCATGCACTACTGTCCCGTCTCCTCTAGTGTGGTGACACTGACACCGACGCGACTGACCGCGGCTTGGCGCGACTGGCGGCGTAAGCTCAGTTCCCAGAAGTCGCTGGAGAAATCGCCAGTTATCGCTATTTTTAAACAAGCACATCTGGCTAACGAGCTGTTAGCACCAGTAAGTTTTACGTACTCAGACTGCGGTCTAGGAACTCTAGGGAAACACCGCGGTAGAGAACTCATTCCAGGCATCTGCCCTCGCGAGACTGAGCTGTTGAGACTCCATGTTGATCTGGTGAAAGATTCCTTACCACCGGGTTTCCTTAACCGGAAATAAATCTTTCGTGGACTTTGATGTTTTTCCTGGCATCCACATTGAAAACGTTTTTCTCAATCAATCAATCATACCATCACGACTCTCTCCCAGCAGATACAATAGAACCCTTTTGAATTGAGTACTGGTATGTTCGCCTAGGTAAGGCGGCCCCGTACCATCCACATTTGCTTAATATATTTGTTTGTTCATTCTATCACATCCATTCTCTCCATGCGTCCGAACCATCTAAGCATACCTTTCTCTATCCATGTCGCTATGTCTTCTTTTGATACACTTTTTTCTCTTAGAAATGTATTCCTCATTCAATTTTTTAAATTTATACCACATACCTACTCGTAATTATTCTTTTCAATGAACGCATTTCCAATGCATTTATTCTGGTTTCGTGTAGGTTCTGCCATACCTACTCAAAACTCACTGTACAAGTGTACGGGCCAGAATGCTGTTTTGAATTGCTTCGGGCAGTAGAACTAATCGCAAATATTTTCAGGTTATTATTCATAGCTCATAGCTCCATTCACGGTACTGCCTTTGCTCACTCGCCGTTCAGCATTTTTATCACACTTTCCTTTGTAAACAATGAACAATGTCTCAATAATAATGATCCTATGAGCTACTATTAATTTACTTACATAAGTAATAAATAATTAGGTTTGCGTTTTATAGGTTATTTAGTTTAGTTGGTTTATCTTTAGTTTGTAATATTTTTATTTATAAGTTAGCTTGCATTTATAAAATATTTGATTTTTAGTAATAAATAGTAAATATTTGTGTTATGTAATATATTAAATATAGTCCCGGGGTGCAATGAGCCATCGCCACCTATGCAGACTGTAACTTGGATCATTTCGATATTTGCGAAAAAATGGATAGGTACGCTATAATTATACGTTTCTTTGGGTACTTACTTCATACGTAGAAGTTTTCCTGATCAACTAATTCGAGTTGTGGAGTAGCCTATTTAGCGAGCGTGTATATGTATGTGTAAGGTACCGACATACATTATGTTTATGTTCATTAAGAACCGCACGCATGTAACATTCCTAACCTAACTACCTTCGTCACCTTCGTAACCCTTATCGTGTCGAGGTAGTCAACTATACTTATAGCTACCTAAGTACTACACTACACGAGTGAGTACCTGCCTTCCTACAAGTACCTACCTACTCGCTAAAATTGCACAATTTGTTGTTGAACATGTGTGGGTGCGTTCCAACCACAGGTTACAACAATTCCAAGAATTATACGACACAGAAAAATAATCAGTAAACATCTACATAAAAAGTCCGATTTTCGCGCACCGCCTGACGGCGAGGGGTGCTGGAATCTAGATGACTTACAGTTTGCAGAGAATCGCTGGACGATGCTATTGTAAAATTTTCCAGCTACCGAGAGACACAGAAAGCTTGCGGATATCTTGGAAATTTTGTGAAGATGTATTACTGCTTTTATGTGTACTGTGTCGGTGATTGTGGCGGTGTCTGTTGGCGAGTGACGCTGACGTGAGCGCGACCGTGGGGGCTCGATTGGCCTCAACCAATCAGCGATCGCCACCGGGAGGCGCGTCTGTAGTGATGCGACACGGAATTCTAAATATAAAATCTGAAAATGTATTCGAAGAACATACGGTTGTGTATTCATTAATGACGGAAAAGTTGGTGAAAAAACTCACACGGAAACGGAGGTACCAACATGAAATGTGAAAATTATCTTGCTTACCCGTTCATCCAGTTTAAAAAAAATTGGTCTCCTGATACTTATTTTCAAAGTAAAACGCAATCAACGCATAGGTACCTACCTACCTGAAATTATTTATGGAAATAACAAAATATTTGGAAGAGAAAAATTGTCCCATTTTGTCTCCTGAATCAACCCTCCGAGGTATAAGTCCCATCCCAAATTATTTCCCGTAATCTGTATTTACACGACGTGGGCACATCTCGAATCATGATGCAACTCTACGTATATTCGCTTCATCAGACAAGCAAGACCATACTTAGATAAAGTCAAAATGTTTGGACGAGGCTCTAGACTCTAGAGCCTCATAATTTTACAATGATGTGATTACATTTCAATAAATTACTTGCCATTGAAGGCACTGATCTGATGCCCCCAGATACTGCTTCCCTCAAATATTTCCTAATTTTTTAAGATTTTCTTTGCATCGCCCTAAAGATTTTTACATTTAATCGATAGATAGATAGAAATTCTTTATTTGCACAGAAACATAAAACAAGAAATATTTATTTGCTATGCACTTCCATTTTAAGATTAAATTACATTTGAATAATAAATAGTTTTATACTGCCAATAAATTGTTTTAAATTTTGGGGAGTGGGCTGTTTTGTAGGTGGTTTCATTTTTGTCGAGTGGTCCGTGACCTCGAAAAGGTTGGGAACCACTGCTCTAGAGAGAAATGTTTGCAAAGAGTATTGAAAATAAATAAAAGTAAGACGAAAGTTATGGTGTTTGCATATGGCTTTGTGTGTTTGAGAGAAATGGTGAAGTGATTAAAGAATAGGAGACGGAAATCTGGAACATGTGTGAATGAGTTTGTGTACCTGGGAGAGTGTCGCGCGCGACACGAGGGACGGAAAGTACGATAAATGTGTTGAAAGGCAATTAATCCAAGGAAATATCGTGAATTGGGCTTTGAATAATATACTGAAAAGTAGGTGATTGGTTCACTGTCCGAATGTCTATTAATAATAGAGTTCTGTTTCCTAGACTTATATATGGATGGATAATATGTATATTTGGTATGGCAGAAGTGACATAAAAGTAGAATAAATGTACTCCTGTAGAGAGAAAATGTTTCAGACGACTTGGTTACTTATTTTATTTTTGATCTCACTCCTTTTTACGGGTAAACAATGATGTTGCGATTTGGCCTCTTTTTACAGTGATGTGTTGTGTTGGATAACATTTTCCGGACTAACTTCTGTATGTTTTTGAGAGATTGTACTAATTTTAGTTTGGAACTTGGTATATATTTTCGTTTATATTTCTCATTGTGACCCTAATTAAAACATTTTTCAAAACAGATAAAACTTTATTGAGTAGGTAATGAAATAAAATGAACAATTACGACGACGATACTTAAAATAGCAGGGTTGCAGAGTAGCCTAGTTGATGAGCGCTCGCCTCTTACTTGAGAGGTCGTGGGTTCAATACATGGTATGCGCACAATTTTTCCGGATATTTTAATCTCGGTTAAAATTTGGGTGCAAAATTACAATGCACCCCGGTGAAGGAAAACACCGTGAGGAAACATATACACTACAAATACGAATGTGTTTTATTGTGTAAAAGTTTTGTGGAAGAGATTGTCTCCGGCTTCGGCGAAGCGGAAAAGTGTACATTTATTTTGTTTTATTTTACAATAATATTATATTCTTCAATAAAATTGACAGATCGGTAATTTATTTGCAACACTATGTCAGACCATTTCGATAACAAACAGGAAAATGTTATCGTAGAAAACGATTTCATGAATACGAAGCTCACACATGAATTTTATCCGGTTCAGGTGCAAAAAGCGAATTCATAGTGCGAAGTTTATTGAAGATAGCTGGATGATGGTTGATGGATGATAGCGAATGATAATTTGATGCGCAAAAAAAATAATACGAAAAAATCTATATCCTTTTGACGTGTTTTCGTGAAATGTAGATATCATTAGTGACACACCTCCATTTTCGACAAACGATGGAGGTGTGTCCGTTCGGTTTCATCAACTCTGATGAATATTACACGAAAAAAAGTATCAAAGTGTAAAGTCATCATTGCATAGCATAATGTCACTACTATATTAGTTTACATACCAACTATAATTTTCACAAAATTAGACACGTCGATCCAAAATTGAATGGGGATTTTTTTCCCGGACCAATTACAATTTACATAATGAGTACTTACTGGGTACACTACCTAACAAAATGTACATTACACGTGCTATGTAGGTACATATATATATATATGTATATATACACTTACCTAGTTTAGTAGATAGGTACAGAATATTGATACGTAACCTCACCATCACAATTGATGTTTATTCAAATGTTGCATGGACTGGTTCATGTCATGCACGAAGAATAATAGCGTTTGAAACAAAGTAGCTACATTTACATCAAGTCAGTGGACCAATGACGTCTGTGTTCTCAGCGATGCGTGATGCTTGCTTATTTATTATTAACATACCCTTAACAATAAATACCCTATAAATGCCCTTTAGCACGGCATCTTGTCCTTATCCCTTAGTCGCCTTTTACGACATGCACGGGAAGAGATGCAGTGGGGTCATTATTTTAAGTACGGGTCCCACACGGTACTTACAATATTACTTTATAATTGAATAGGATAATTTACATATTATGTAAATTATACACGTATTCAGTTTGTATTTTTTTATTATTTAGACGTTTACAATTTTTTTGTTGCAATACTCTATCTTGGTTTCTGTAATTCTAATAAAAAATAATATGAATCGTGTCGTGTCTCAGTCGTGTTATGTCTGTATTACTTACATCTGTATGGTTCTCATGACATGAATAAATAATAAGTCATTTTTAATGTCTGTAAATTCAATGTCTGCAAACATAATTCTCGTTCCTTGTAGTATGTGCAGGTGCTACATATGTACGTACATTACACTTTACTATGTACGAGTATTATATTATATATATTACATTACATTGTATATACTTATTTGCACAGGCTGCTGCGAGGAATTGTACATTTACGTATTTGCTGCAGAACTATCCAGATTTTAAAATCTCGGTAAAATTTGTGTGCAAAATTATGTTGCACACCGGTGAAGGAAAACACCGCGAGGAAACCTAAACTATACATTATCAATACGAAAGTGTTGTAGTCTATAAAGGTTGACGGGAAGAGATTGCCCCCGGCAATAAGTTCGCCTCCTGCTAAGCGGAAAAGTCTATATTTATTTATTGTGTGGTGTTGGCTATGCAATCAATGTTATCTTACATACAGCTATACATAGGTAGTCTTCAGCGGCTCAATACGAAACTCGCACCAATAATTATTATGTTCTCGCAAACATTGTGCAATATTGTTTTCCAGAGAATGTTGTTTCTTCAAAAGTGAATTTCTGTGTGATCGTGTCATAAAGTCATAATGAATGATTGATGAACATAAAATTTCGTCGTAGTTGGCATATTAATTCGTTCTCCGTATTGCTCGTTTACGTGTAAAAAAATATAATTGAATTTACAATAAAATATTATATTTTTTTTAAAATACATTTTACAGTTTTTATTTTTGGCAGGTGCGTTATTTTTAGATTAGGTGTTATTTTCTGTTTAGGTTCAATTTATATTTATTTATTTTATTTCATTTATTTATTTTGTTTATATATAATTTATTGCACTCATTACAAAAGAAATTAGTAAAAAAGGCAGTGCATAACACTAAGACAGCGTCCCCTACCTGCGCGTCTATGGGAATAGCGAACGTGACGTGACGTGACGTGAACTCAATAGAGTGACACTGATTTAATTAAGAGCTAAATGAATCTAAGTAAATGTAATTATATTATAATACATACATTAAAACGGATTACAGGAATAAATTACATAATACCTACAATATAACACCTATTTAACAAATTAATACATATAAGTAATAATAATAACAGTAAAATTAATAAATAAAAGAACAAAATAAAAAATAAAAATATAAATAAAATGTTATTAAAATAATTATATTTATAAATAGATATCTTTGCATTTTATTGCGTGAGTTAAATGGTATTATTTTTAAAAGGTATTATATTTAGGTATAATAATAAATAAACGGCCGTAGCGAAATTAGTCGGTTTGTGATAGATATCTTAAAATCAAACCTGAATTTAAATGAAATAGAAAAAGAAATTACAGTTCATTTTCCGATTTGTATAATGCCAATTGCATTATTATTATTTAGCAATATCTTGAGAAATATGATACATGTAATTTTGAAATAATTATTAGAAATTAGAATAAAATAATTTGTACCGTGTGGGGCCGGTACTTACAAGAATAGCCGCACTGTATCTCTTCCCATGCATGTCGTAAAAGGCGACTAAGGGATAAGGTCAAGATGTTGTAGTGCTAAGGGGCGCCAGAATCGC
>WYDE02171958.1:0-16896 GCA_009867175.2 Adela reaumurella | reverse complement strand
GACCAACCGGCTTGGAAGTGGGTTTCCTCACGATGTTTTCCTTCACCGGGGTGTCAGCGGCCATTTAGCACAAATTCGAAAGTAAATATTGTGCTCCCAGTGGGCATCGAACCAGCGCCTCCTGCTTGAGAGGCGTTCTCTTGCCCGCTCGGCCAGACTGACACACACGGCAAATTACAGACAGCGCAAGGTAACTATCCCACATAAAACTATGTCATCTCTGCACGAACCCCCCATGTCAAACCGATGACGTAATTTATGCAGGCGGCCTTAGTCCTTACCGGTTATACCTTTTTATAACGGTTTACATACGTAGATACATACTATGTTTTCACTTACTTTAACGGATAAATAAAAAAAAAAATTAAAACTTATTTACAAAATGACAATTGGTATATATTTATTTTTCAGGTCACAATGTCGTCCTCAGCAGTATACATCCTGGATGTAAAGGGAAAGGTCTTAATCTCCAGGAACTATCGCGGCGACATAGACCTCGGGGTCATAGACAAATTCATGCCGTTGCTTATGGAAAAAGAAGAAGAAGGCCTCCTAACTCCTCTTTTACAAACCACAGAATGCACCTTCGCTTATATAAAAACGAATAACTTATACATTGTGTCTACGAGCAAGAAGAATGCTAACATCGCTCTCGTATTCGTCTTTCTGTACAAAGTCGTCGAAGTCATGGCGGAATACTTCAAAGAACTCGAAGAAGAGAGTATCCGTGACAATTTCGTGGTCATCTATGAGCTCATGGATGAATTATTGGACTTTGGATATCCTCAAACGACTGACAGCAAAATCCTGCAAGAATACATCACTCAGGAGGGCCATAAACTTGAAATGCAACCGCGAATACCTATGGCGGTCACTAACGCGGTGTCTTGGCGGTCTGAAGGTATCAAATACCGCAAGAACGAGGTATTCCTCGACGTTATCGAGTCGGTCAACCTCTTGGCTAATTCGAACGGCAACGTTTTGAGAAGCGAGATCGTTGGGGCTATTAAAATGAGAGTGTACCTATCGGGAATGCCCGAATTACGTTTGGGTCTGAACGATAAGGTTCTCTTTGAAAGCACTGGCCGTGGAAAGTCTAAATCGGTCGAGCTAGAGGATGTAAAATTCCACCAGTGCGTGCGACTTTCCCGCTTCGAGAACGACAGGACAATATCGTTTATCCCTCCCGACGGGGAGTTCGAGCTGATGTCGTACCGACTCAATACGCACGTCAAACCTTTAATATGGATCGAATCTGTCATCGAAAGACACGCTCATTCTCGGGTCGAGTACATGATCAAGGCGAAATCGCAGTTCAAACGTCGTTCGACTGCTAACAATGTCGAGATCATAATTCCTGTCCCGGCCGATGCAGACTCTCCTAAGTTCAAAACGACGATAGGCAGCGTCAAGTACACGCCTGAGCAGAACGCCATAACCTGGTCCATCAAATCCTTCCCTGGAGGCAAGGAATATCTCATGCGAGCTCACTTCGGACTGCCTTCCGTCGAATGCGAAGACATAGATGGAAAACCCCCGATTCAAGTTAAATTTGAGATCCCATACTTCACGACTTCAGGCATTCAGGTCCGCTACTTGAAGATCATTGAGAAGAGTGGCTACCAGGCGTTGCCGTGGGTGCGCTACATCACTCAGAATGGCGACTATCAGCTTAGAACTAACTAATGTTTTTTTGTTAATCTTACACATTCCTTTATATCATTAGGTTCACATTATAATTTGTTTTGCATATATTGTATTGTTATGCTATTAATCAATGTATTTATAGAGGTATTGACGGTGTATGAATATAAGTTAATTAATTGAGATAATGGTGTATTACATTTGCAATAAATATCAAGTATTGAAGAACTTCACTTGTTTTATTCATGTGGTAACTCACCCGACTCCCTGAAATAAGCCTTCTTAAGCCTGCATCGTAAAGAAGATACCTTATGAAATAGCATAAAGTTATTAAATTGTACAATTAAGTATTGTTAACATTGTTCTAGTTTCTAGTATTTTTATCTACAGCATGGGTCGGCAACCTGCCTCGACTGTTTTTAAATAAAGGTATTCTTTCTTTCTTTTGCAGCCATTTTATTCGCTCCACTGCTGGTTACAGGCCTCTTTCATTGTAAACGATACGAGAGGATTTTAGGCATACACTACTACGGTGACCAACCGGCTTGGAAGTGGGTTTCCTCACGATGTTTTCCTTCACTGCTGAGGTCTAATCATTCGGAATTATTTCAGTTTTGCGACAAAACTGGAAATTTAACAAAAAAAAATAATTTTGACTTATTTTTCCCAAATTTTTGTTTTTTAAATCTTAGGGCTTGCTTCGTTCGCCCGTTGGTGTGATTGCATTAAAATAATTTGCTTACATCCAAAGGCACCGCCGCGATAATTTTGGCTTACTTCTCCCGAATATGTCATACAAAATGTTCGGGCTCGCTTTTCTCCTCTGATCTCGATAAGATTGTATTATATATAATATTATGTAGAAGTTAGTTGAGACTTCAAACGCCATCCAGTTTAACAGGCTCAGAAGATATTCTGTTACAGACTTTTGACAAGGTTTCAGTAATAAAATCCAGTGAATCGCGACAACAGGGCTGATTGTTGTAAAAATATATTACAGACTGTTCAATCTATTCATGGACAGCTGCTTGGCTGATCTAAAAGAATATGATTGTGGACTAAGAATGAATGAGTTAATTGTGTAATGCCTCTTGTACGCCGATGGATCAAGTCATCCTTGCTTCGTCGGTGGACGAATTGCAGGACATGGTTAATATTATGGTGGACGTATTTAAAAGGAAAGGAATGAAAGTGAATTTTATTTATTTAGAGCGCGACATATGGCGCCGAGCCACCTAGAACGTGACTAACGACGCCCATGGACAGTCGGTTTTAGCGGGGGTTGCGAATCCATGCCAGCCTGACAGGTGTCTATTCACACCCCTCTTGAAGGACTCTAGACTATACATAGGGAAATATGTGGGCAGCGAGAGCGTTCCAGAGTATACCGGTTCTGTAGATGAACGGTCTACAGCACCGATTCGTACGCATCCGCAGTAGGTCCATCGTGTAGGGATGCAAAAGGGGACGGCGGGAACGTGTTAAACAGCACCTCCGAGCACTCGCCGTGGAATAAGCGAAAGAGCACACTTAGGGAGCCGACATCCCTACGAAGTTGCAGTGGTGCTACATCGCAGGACCTTCAGGGTCGTCCACTAGTCGCACGGCGTGACGCTGTATCGAGGTGCAAGTTGATATTTCGCCGAGCCATACCACAAAGCGAGCAGTACTCCAGGCAGGATCTAACCTGCGATTTATACAAAAGCAGCCTTTGGCCCGGCGTGAAGTACCGTCGCACGTTATTAAGTTGGCCTTACCATCGATGTGTAAACGATGAATGTAAATAAGACAAAACTAATAGTTCTGGAGAGGAATGAAATTATGTCCGAATGCAATGTAATGATTGTGGATGAGAGGCTGGAGCAAATGAACGAATTTATATATCTGGTGAATATGGAAAATGTGAAGATGTGGAAAAGAGAGTGAAAACCTGAAATCAAGTGAATGGGGCCTTGCACGCTATTATGAGCAGCCAAAGTATGTCTAATAGGGCACATTTTGCTGTACACCCTTGTACAGCAAATGTGCCTCATAGTGACAAGGATTGAGAAAGGAATGCTTCGGTGGTTCGATCATGATGGATAGAAGACTAACGAAAGAAATTTTTGGAGCGAATGTGAGTAGAAGAGTCGGGAAGGGTGGCTCTAGACCTACAACAGATCGAGGATATGCTCCAAAAGGGGCAAATACGCAGTACCCATAACCTACGAGCATGTATGAAGAACATTATGAGAGTGCAAGAAGCGGCAGAGGTGTGTCAAGATTGTGGCACATGCAGATCCGTTGTCTCTGCCTACCCCACTGGTAAACAAGGAGTGACATGTGTGTGATATATGTATGTAACGAAAAAATTATGTACTTAAGTTAGTTTATTTCCTGTCAAAGCCGACACCTGAGAATTTTTGCTTACATCTAAAAGAAAAATCATAAAAATAGATGGGATCTCTGCGCTCGCTCTATAATGATCATACATTATGTTATTTTAATTAGATACCTCCTCCTCTTAACTACTACTACTTCGAAGGCGGCACTCTTGATGATTTTGACATGCACCTTCAAGGTAATTCATAGAAATTTGCTGGACGATTCCCTCGCCTTAATTTTCATTCTACTAATAAAAATATTAGAAACTTTCAAGGGAAACATGTTGCGGTTCGTGTATAAGTCGAATTCAGCCTTTGGTAGGTAGAGATTAATCAAAGGTACTGTATAGAATGATTTCTTTTTTTTTTCGGAGGGCCGCCACCATGAGATCTCGCACCAACTAGAAATTTGTTCAGGCCCCCACTGCGGACTACACACGTATACGTATTGGTGTATTTTTTTAATGGGCGACATACGTGTGTGCACACCAGTGCGTTATAAATCACTCATCTAGCGATACCTATGGACATTCTGAGGAGGTGACAAATACCACGCCGTCTGGGATGTTCTTTAATGCCGCTTCTAAAAGACTCCAAAATAGGGGATTGGGGAAATACTTGTGGGAGTGCGTTCCACTGTTTTTCCGCCCGGATTGTATAAGTTCTGTTTGTAATAAATAAGCCAGTGTTATATTTTTATTTATAATAAAAAGTTATCCATAGGTGAACTAAGATTTTTCGGTTATCTAACAAAATAATTTTAAAATCTGTTCGATTATAATCTGTTACACCAAAGTAAGGATAGTATTATCACTTTGACAGTTAGCCAATCATTCTAGATCTATCTTTGTTTTATTCATATCAAAAGAAAGAGATGGCACCTGCAAATCACAAATTATCTGTCGCTACGTTCATTCTTTCAGAATAATTGTGTCGTTTTGTTTATTTATGTTTTTGTCTTGGATGTTTTTTTTCAGTTATAACCTCAAAAAGTTATTTTGTGAATACATAAAAATTGCGAAAACTCGAGTCTCCACAATATTTTCCACTAAACAGGATCTCTACTATCTCCCCAGTCGTAGGATTACAGATAAATTTTACGTACCTGTACAATTTTAAAGAAGGTATAATGCGCCCTTCGACTCTTTGCAGTAGGCTGAGCTTTCACTCGTTCGCCCGTCTTCAGTATGCTCACCGCTATGCAGGCCCGGACATACTTCCAAGTTCGCAAGCAGTACTTGTGCGGAAACGGCCACATAAGATTTCTAAACAAAAGTCGGAGCCGCAGCCAAATGAGGCGAAAGACACGGAAGATTTATCAGAGAGGCGCCTCAACGATCTCAATATACAGATGCTGTCGAAGAATATATTCGAGCAACTGTTCGGAAAGGAAACATCAAAGCCGGATCCTTCACTTATTTCCAAGTAAGTCGGACGTTTTTTTATGAAATACGGCATGCGCTTCACGAGCCTAGCGACGCTTACGAGTATTAAAAGGCCTATAGCGGGCTGAAATGACGTACATTTTTATTGGGGTGTTTATTTGAAGTAGGCGGTGGAAAATGAAATTGCTAGTAAGCTTATTGTGTAGGGTGATTTAAAAGATTAATTTTAGTAAAATAATTTTCCCCGAAAAGCTCTTAGTTTCAGAGAAAAAAAAACAAAGGAACAAAATTTTTCACTTCCCGCCAACAATCCGCCATTATTTGTAGGACTGAGACTGACCGGATGGACAGACAATCTGGACGAGCTTTTTGTGCAGTTCGAACAGTCCTGTCAGTCCAATGGACTTAAGTGCACAGAAATTATCAGTTTGGAAAGGTTAAATACCTTTTGTCTTATCTCTGGCGCTGCGGGGAGGACAGCACCGCCGCCCTTGCGTAAAACGGTGCAGGCACCGATGCAAGGTTCTGGCAGCTTCGGCTTGCCGGTCGCCAGTGCCTGCGCCTTGATACAGCGGGCGGGGGCTGTCCCCCCTCCGCGCCTCCGGCTATTATAAACACTGTCGTGGCGCCAAATGCAGGTCCACTCTAATTTACCCCCTATTTCTTTCAAAATGTCTCAAATGGCAACACTTACACCAATAACGGTTAACGCAAATGTGGCGACGTGCCTCGAAAATGTGGCAACACTGAAACGTGACTCTATAATGGCTAATCATATCTGTAAGTGGAGAAATTGGTTTCTTTATTTTTTTTTTTCAGAAAATATGTACGAGCTTTTCGAAGAAAATTCTTTTACTAAAATCATCTTTTATATCACCTTACAGAATAAGCTTACTAGCAATTTGATTTTCCACCTCCCCACTTCAAATGTTCACCATTTCTTTGCATTGAGTGCAGCCAAATTCACCCCGAGGAGGCGTCAGTCCGGCTTGAAGGCGGACTAACGTTTCTGGGGAAAGGCTATTTAACCACGATTTAAGAGCCGTGGATTGTAGAATTAGGAAAAAATGTCATATGTGAACCAAAGTTTAGGTCTGGAGATAGGTTCACTCCGAGTAGTCCTAAGCTATTCACGAGCTTTACCTGCTGACTAAGAAAAGTGGCCTGGGGTTGGAAGCTTAGTTCAACACCTTCTCTACGTTACGACCTTATTTCAGATGTCAGTCACACTTGCGGGAGCACGGTATTGACTACAGCCAGTGCGCTCATCGCCGCGATGTGAAGCTCTCTTTGCCTGCTCTACACGGTGATAGCGTTGCGGAGCACTTTCACAACATCGGTGAGGAGCAGAGCGCTCCGTATCGAAGTCTGTTGAAGAGACTTGTCGAAGGAGTTATTCCAGATATGCCCACGGTAAGAATGAGTGAATATCTTTTGTTTCTTTTATGGAAAGCGAGACATGTTGTGCTGGTGCGAAGATGGCCTACAGGCATTTAAACATTTACGGGGGCTACGAATATCACCTCGCTCAGCTAATTACACCTTCACATTATGTTTGAAGTGATCTACTTAGTTCCATCAATGTAACCCTTTTAGGCATCTGTTAATCAATCTTACCTACAGCGATAAATGCCTACAGTTTCAGAAGGATTCGTCGGTACTCGCCATAGTCGGCCGTCACTCGAGTGCGTTCAACGTCGTCGTAATGCATCGTGCAACGTGCGAAGTAATATCAACTCTAAGTCAAACGCTTTAGACACATTTTTACTGACAGTAGGAAGGAGTATGTGATTAAATGCGTAGGTATTTTCGTTTAGCCCGTTGGCTATTTGATGCGTGTGAAATGGCACACTCTCGCCCATGGAACGATTCTCGCCCTTACTGTATTTTGTCGCTCGGGCGCGGCGTGCTTTCGCTCTGTCGCCGCTCTCGAGAATCTATAATATCTCGGTCATCTCCTAAACTATTCGCGCAAACTAAACTTCTTTCTACAGCTGACTCATCATGCTATGTACAGTTTGCAATATTTCGGGGGCAAATCAGTTGTGAACTGGAAATTTCCATGGAAAAAAATACTAATCTTTGGTTGATTTCAGAGTATTTTTGTACTCTAGTTCCGTCTCTTCTTCTCTGCAGTTTTATATCTGTGGTAATCGTATGAAGATTTCGTTCTAAATTTGACCTTACGTGTTATACATTTCCATAGTAAAAAGTTTGAAAATTTAGGTAATTAATATTAGTTTATTTCTCACCGGAAATTACGCATTTTCAACTGGTTATAGATAGAAGATGATTATGCAAGTTGCATTCAGTGTGACTAATACAGTCACAAGTCACAAGTATTTTTAGATAAGCTGCGCGTATAATAGTATAGTGCCACACATGGGAATATTATTAATTCTTAACAATTTTAATTTTTCCGGCTAGTCCAACATTTTTCTTCACTTGTCAAAAAAAACCTGTGCACCTAGCGTAGCTAAACATAACTTGGCAAATTCGTAAAACAACTACAAATTTATTAGAGATTACGGAGGGGTTTATTGATTTTTTGCATCTTCTACACATAGGCACAGCTTAAAAATTAGTTACTACGTAACAGATACATTAGTCCCTTGTTTAACCCGCCGGCTCAGAACGACGCAGCTGCGGTCTTTGGCGCGCTAGTATTGGCCCTACGGGAGCGGTTGTATTTTCAAGTTTTATTTGAATTTGACACATATTTTCAGGGTGAGGTGACATTGGTATTAAATGAAAGAAGAAAGAATCACAAACAGAATACACTGGTTGGAACACACTTCACATTATCAATCTTCTATCTATGACCAGTTGAAAATTGAAATACAAAATGATGACCCTACAAAATTTCAGCCCGATCAGAAGAACCATTTAGTAGGATTGAACGTTGATAAATTTCCAGCGAAGCTTCTTGTCAGTTCTTTTAATGAGTTGAAAATTGGTATGTGATGTGTGATGTATTGGCATATAGAATGAACCTACAAAATTTCAGCCAGATCGAACAAACCGTTTAGGAAAAAAATTCCAGCGAAGTTTCTTTCCAGTTCCTATAGGAAATTGAAAAATGGTGTGTGGCGAGCTGTTGACATATGGAAGGATACAAGAGTTCAGACCGATTGGCTGAGCCGTTGTCCCTAGTGTAGTGCTAGGCTTCGTTTCGCTTAGCCAAAAAATTTCCATTGATAACTTATTTGTATATTGCAGGAATGGCTGCTGGAGCCTGGGTGGCACCGCTACTCATCCGGCAAGCCTCCCGAGAGAGTGGCCTACCCTCCGGATGATGCTTTGGTGTTTGACGTGGAAGTGTTGATGCGGGCCGGCAGTCAACCCACCCTCGCTTGCGCCGTCTCCACTCAGCACTGGTATCTTCTTGCCTTCATATTGAAATAAATACTAACTTAATCTTCTTTCTTCTTTTCTTCTTTTGCAGACGTTTTATTCGCCCCAATGCTGGGTACAGGCCTCTCTCATTTACATGATATGAGAGGATATTAGTCATACACTTCCACAGTGACCAACCGGCTTGGAAGTGGGTTTCCTCACGATGTTTTCCTTTACCGGAGTGTCAGCGGCCATTTAACACAAATTCTAAAGTCAATATTGTGCTCCCAGTGGGTATCGAACCCGCACCTCCCGCTTGAGAGGCGTGCTCTTGCCCGTTGGGCCAATCTGACACTAGTACTAATTTGTGACACTGATACTAATTTAATAAACACTTTAAATTATCTAGTACTAGAAAACTTTTTTTCTCACTGCTCAGACCTCCGAAGGAATACTGCGATGGAACATATTCTAAAACAGCGCATGTGCCCTCGACTGCTGCAAAGTTTGAACAAATGTAGGTCGTTGATTGGTCGCCTTTGGAGTGCGAAATTAGTATAATTTCGTTCGGCAATGTCTTTGCCTTGATCTATTTATCAAAATAATAGTTTGTGGAAAAAATATTTCTGGATCGATCGTTTAGTACCTCGGCGACCGTTATTTTTTCCGTTTCGTGAGTGGTTGCGGCTTGGTGAAATACATAAATTCATACATATCACTCACGCTGAATCCCGACAGCAGAGCAATTGGTGTTGTGCTGCAAGAACTCCGGTAAATTACAGCACAACACCGACCACCACATTTCGCAAGGTATTCGGACAAGATATCAAGCAGCATTTAAGGGACGTAGACCTACCTACTGCATGACTTGGTAGAAGTACCGTGCCAAGGTGAGAGGTGGTGAGCCTTTCGCCCTTTAGCACGGCATCTTGTCCTTATCCCTTGGTCGTCTTTTACGACATGCATGGGAAGAGATGCAGTGGGGTCATTCTTTTAAATACCGGCCCCACACTGTACCCCTCTCGTGAATCTTTTGATAAATGTGGCTTCCTTTATTTTTGGTGTGGTTTCAGCCGTATGGTCATGTGATGGTATGTTGAATTTTATGCCTGTTTTGTTTATTTCTAGAAAAATTCTTTTATTATGTTAAGTTATGTTACATTAAAGAAACAACTAAGTACATACATAAATGTACATTTGAACATTTTTCGTTAGTCTGCCGTCTTCTTTGTTCGCTTACAATTCAACAACGGCTAAGGGTGCGGTTTTCACAATAATATTTAGTGTCTTCCTAAAAGTGCACCTGTCAATTTTATCACAATAGCACAACAAAAACTTTCCAAGTGTGTCGTTCATGCACCTAGGTCCGCGTTAGAAATAGAAAAAGAACAATAAAAGTAATGAAAATGCTACATCTTATAGCGTAGGATATGGATTAGCCGGAGCGCTAGGTTTATCGTATTCCGAAATACAATTTACGACTTTTTCTCGATAGAAATTATACATAAGCCCAACTCCCAAAACTGCTAAAATTTTAAATAACTCAGTACTAGATAAAATATTCTTTTTTTATTAACTGTTTTTTTCTATATTTAAAATTTTCGTAAAAGTCCTTGCTGACTTACTTGCTTAATTCCTTGATTTACTGACTGCCTTATTCACAAGCTTAATTTATCCTGGTACTTATGGGTACAAGGGCTTGCGATTTTGCCAGTCCTTTAAAGGGCCATATTAATTAATGAAACTTATTATACGAATAAAGACCTGAAGGGATAATTCAAGGTCAATACCGAATAAAGAGCGCCGACGGCCATGTCATATACCTACATAGGTTACATAGCGATGTCTCAGCGAACTGACAAACAAGACCCATTTACCTAGCTCCGTTTTCGATGAGACCAATTTTAGCAGTCCCGACGTATTACTCACCCTAATAAGTTTTGAATGAACACAATTAGCATAATCATTTAGTGTCAAAGGAACTCCGCAAGATGTCGTCTTTGTTTTGGATTCTCTCGAGCTAAACTATCTAGTTCGGAATCCGAGGTTGTAATTAGGCATTGTTTCTTCTCGTCTGCCACCGCGCCTCCCGCGCACCGCCGAGCCGCTCTGCGCTGCTCCTACTACAAACTTATCATGCGCGGATCGGTAGGACGAGAGGGGGGATCGAAGTAAATATTTTATATAATTGTTTAGGTAAAGCCAAAATACAAGCATACTTTTCTTATAGGCATCTTAGGTTGTCCTCCAAAACACAATGCTAATGATAATAATATAAGAGTTATTGAAAACTTAATAAATCAAATGTTATTAAAACAAAATTCATTTTGAAAAATTTTATTTTTCAAAATAATAAAGAAAGTGCACATATTTTGTGTAATCGTGTGAAATGCGATCACAAACCTTTTATATAAAGCACAACACGCTCCGAACCCCAGCCAGGTGCGTGACGGCTCTTCTAATAAAACTATATTATAAAATCTTTTCGACTTTTCTCGATGTGATAATATCGGAAATGCAGGAAAGCTGTAATAGGTTCATAATATTCTTTGACATCCATCGTAATTGAAAATTATTATAATCTTTATAGGCTACTAGAAGCTCCACGGCGCGATCGCCCGCGATTAAAAAGAAAAACATGTCATTTAATTTACTGGTCAGTTACACTTCCTCCCGTGGCGCCGACCGGCAACATATTTGCTTACTGCTCCGACCTCAGAAGGACTACTATAACCATCTTCACTTGTTAGAGAATACGTCAGTGAAGACGACATGTGAATTGATGTAGTCCTTTTCGAGTTATATATAAGCGAACGTAAAATTCAATCCCGGCGACAACGCATAGTTACATACATCGCAACATATTTACAGATATTTCAGTTCGAGAGAGTGAACGAATTTGTATATCTGTGGAATGTGTGCACATGGGATGGAAAATATGAAGGAGATCTGGAAAAGAGAGTGAAAGCCGGAAATTATGTTAATCGGGCCTTGCACGAAATTTATGAGCAGCCAAAGTATGTCAAATAGGACACGTTTGGCTGTACATGGTGGAGTGCTGGGCCCTACACTGATGTACGGGAGTAAAAGTTGGGTATGGTAGACGAAGCACGTAAGCAGAATAAATGCTGTGGAAATGCGCCCCTTGAGGAGTATGTGTGGAGTCACAATGAAAGGCAGATATAGAAATTATGAAGAGTGAGAGAGTTTTGTGGTCTCAAAGAAGATATAGTGAAGAGGATTGAGAAAGGAATACTTCACTGGTTCGGTCATGTTGGAAGAATTAATAATAGAAGACTAATGAAATAATTTTTTTGAGCGAATGTGAGTGAACGAGTAGGGAAGGGTCGCGCTAGACATCGCGTTCAAATTGGATCCGGATCTGCCCCGGTGCCGTGGTACGTTTGAAAGTTACCGAATAATAAGAAGAACTTGGCTGCTGCCCGAATACTTTGTTGGAAGCGCTTTTAATATTGAGTGACAAAACAAAGAACTTAAATTGCTGCACTCTTTTGAAATATCTACTTTTATACAAACTTGTGACACGCACCACATATACCCGAAAGCCAAAGTGGAGAAATATGTAAAATAAAATAAAAAAACTAGACAAGTGCGAGAATAGCACTCGCACCCTTATGGTTTCGTACAATCTTAATTATGTATACAGATACGGTAGTTCATTCATTCTGGTAATAGAGAGCTTTTGTACGACTTTTGCCTACGTTTTCGATAACGACACCGACGACGGATAAGCAAGTAATAATGCATTGTCAGAAATATAATTATAAATTAACGATTTTCGGATTTTTTCCTTTACTTGTGCTGTAAGACTTTGCAGTTTGCCAAATTTATTGATTCTAGGTCAAGGGGAAGTAACCTAAAGATTTTGAAGAGTGAGTTTAATAGACATGCATGTCGTAAAAGGCGACTAGGGATAAGGACAAGATGCCATGCTAAATGGCGACAGACTCGCCACCCCTCACCTTGGCACGGTTCTTCTACCCATGCATGCAGTAGTTGGGTCTTCGTGCCTTACATGCTGCTTGATTCTTGTCCGAAAAACTTGCGAAATGTGGTGATCGGTGTTGTGCTGTAAGTTACCGGAGTTCTTGCATAAAAACACCGATTGCTCTGCTTACCCCGATTATCGGGATTCAGCGTGAGTGATATGTATGTATGTATCTATAAATTAAAAATTTTCAGATTTTTTCCTTTACATATGATGTAAGAACTCACATATTTCCGAATTACATGAATCTAGTTAAAAAAGAAGTACCGGATGGGTTTTGAAGAGTGAGTGTGTCTAAATTGTAAAAGTGCATATGAATAAATAGGTTTGGATTTTTTCCATTAAATAAGCTGTAAAACCTTGCATCTGGCCAAATTTAATGGTTCTCGGTCAACGGGAAAAACAACAGGTTTTTATGAGTGACTTTGCTATAGTAAAAAAAAATATGACACAATTATAAATAAAAAAATTCAGATTTTTTTATTCACTTGTGCTACGAAACCTTGTTTTGTAACAAATTTTATGATTCTATGTCATCGGAAAGTGCCCTATAGGTTTTCATGAGTAAGCTTGCGAGTATCAGAAGCTTGAATTTTTACACATCTAAAGGACCGCAGGTGATTTGATATTAATTTAAACTTTACACCTCTACCTTTTTTTGAGAAGAAGAGTTTTGACAGAAAAACCGACAGACCACGGACGACAACACAGTGATCTGTAAGGGTTCAATTTTTTTCCTTTCGAGTTATGGAACCCCAATAAATTATAATAAGCGTGGCGTAGACTATTTCCATTTCAATTTATTACAGGCTGATGCGAAGAAGGAAATTACACGAGTAAACGTTTGCAGTGTTATGCCAATGTGTGTGTGTGTGTGTATTTTTTATGGAAACTAACATGAAAGGCTACATCACCTAATGCACCAGTTTTCCTGGTACCAGTGATGTCAGCCTAAACACCTTGGTGAATTATGTAGGTAGGTGCCATATCAGCGCATCCCCCAATTCCAGCCGTAACATACGTTCAATGTGGAATCCTGCCAAAGGGATTTGAAGGAGACATCCAGGCGACAAGGCATGGCACGAAAAAGGCATGGCATAGTATGGAATGGCATTCGCAATCGACAGATCACGACATGACAAGACAAGGCGACAAGGATAGAGAAAGGTATGCTTAGATGGTTTGAACATGGAGAGAATGGATGAAGAGAGAATGACCAAACAAATAACATACATATGAAGCGAACGTTGAAGAAAAGGGCGAACGGGGCCGCCATAGGCCAAAAAGCCAGGACCTAATTAATTAATATGTAAACTTTTACGGAAAGGGTAAGTTCACAGCACCCGTAATGGCGCGCATGAATGAAGCGATGTAGGTATAACATGTATGAAGCAAAGAATATATGGCAGGAACGTGTCAAATGGCGCTCAATTGTCTCTGCCCACCCCTCATGGAAAGAGGCGTACTGGTATGTGCTCGTATGCATGCATGGAAATAATATTCAACCGCGGATCTTAAAGATTTTGTAAAAAAAAATAAAAGAGGACTTATTTTTCCAAAATATTAAGCACTCACACTGACTTAATAAAAACCCCCTAAACCCCCGCACATAATCACAATGCATAGAAATGGCAACACAGCAGTGGTGTCATCTAATTCCGCCGCGCGTGTTCCAATTTTCCAAATCACTGAGCCCGAACTGGAAAATGCGACGGGACAATGTCGCTTCATCTATCACTATCAAATACCTATATTATGGGGACGTAAGCATATTATTACGTTCCCTGAATTAAATTCAAATGGACCAACAATAAGTATTATATTGTATTGTATACATTTATTGCACTCAAATACAAAGAATAAGGGCAAAAGGTAACACTTAATGCCTAGAGGCATTTTCTTCCAGAATACCTGTGGGATCTAATAACTGCTAGGTGAGTGGCGGAAAGAGATGTATACTAAATACCTATTGATAGTTTTAATGCAATGCAGTAAGTACCTGGATAGCACAGAAAAATACCTACTGTATTGCATACTGAAGAACAAAACATGAATGAAAAATATAAACAAAATACTTTCATTATAAGGGGCTGCACAAAGGAAATTAAACAGTAATTTCTTTCAGTAAGCCTCTAAGCTAAAGTTTAAACAAAGTAAAATAGGGCATAATTCCAAATATGTTGTAGCAAAGTACGTGAAGAAATGCAAGTAAGAAAGAAGTAGACTATGAAAATAAAAATATTACTTAGTAAAAAAGCTATTTTATAAAAATAAACCCAAACGTTTTCGTTAAAACAACCCACGATGTCATCGAAAAAGGATTAAATATATTTTTTGAAACACCGAGACTACCCAAGAAAATCCGTCGGGGGCTGCCACTGCCCTCCGTTCCCAATTTTAGACTTAATAAAAAAGGTAGTTAAGGTAACTTTATAAAAACAAATTAAAGTTTTTTAAACAAGTTTTTATGCCGTTATAAATTCACATACCTCTATGACAAACTACTTCACTACACAATGACGTTGAAAAATAGTTTGATAAGTTTATGATCACATAAACTATTATGTTATGAGCACATATTCTGCACACAAAATTAAACTTTTTGTGTGCATAGGAAGTTATTTCGTATTTTAAGATTGTTTCCGTATTTGCATGGCAGTTTTACGTATGCCATCCAAGTTTCAACTTATTACCTTCAGTATTTTTTGAATTCTTCGGAAAGCGAACGGACAGATGCACGAAATTGCTTAACTAATAGGGTTTCCTTTTTTTAAGCGGAACCCTAAAACAAATAAAATTAAAAATAAATAGATAATACAATAGCAACCGTGAGCGGGGGCCAATGGAGAGAAAGTCACATCTGTGACAGGTAAAGTTCCTTCAGTATTTTTATGATATAGTTCGACATATATCATTTTGCACGTGGCTGGGGGGACGCCACTGTCGCGTTATCTCTAACATAAAGTTTCGTTTAGTATGGCGACCGTTTATTTCAGTCAAAATTCCATGTGCAAACAGATCCGTGCCGGTAAATCTACATCACAAGCAACCTGAGCAGATCACTGCACCAATGACCCACCCAGCCAGGCCCTATGTCGGACTATAGAAAGAGCATAATATCTATTATGTAGGTACTAAACTCCTGAGAACACAAACATATAAAATAGCAACAAATACGCAAGAAATCATTTCCAATTCAAACATCTTATCAACCAAACAATCTAAACATAACAAAACAAAAATATTCCTATTCACTAACCTGTCAGCAGCGCCTCACCGAATCATCTGTCAACAAAAACTATGCCAAAACAGCGTCCAATTCGCGTTCTGGCGATGACGAATAATTAAAAATGTGACAAAACAAATTCGTGTAGCCATCTGTCGACGGATCAGACGTACCAGGAGAGCAGGAGACAAGTCCATTATGGTGTAATCTGATGTAGTACGTAGTACTGCGGGGTACGGTGGCTGGCCTAAGTATTGTAGAGTAGTGAACAAACGAGGTGGCAACATGCAGCGAAACATACGAACACTTTTATATTTACTCGTAACTGTTGGTACCCTGGTTAATCTTCATACAAACATGAATAAAATAAATAGCAAAAAAAATTATAAAAATAATATACATATATTTTTTGAAGTTAAATTTGTGACATAAAGTGTACGTTTTGTGTTTAAAAGAAAGAATACTTAATACTATATACCCGTGGTTCCGCCCGGGTAAATCCGTAATAAGGGTAAATAAGTAATCCCCGACTCCCGCACTCTGCAGCCCGCCCGATACCACCACACTCCAAACCTCGCCTCGACCCACACGAAGGAAGAACCCTAGTTGAAGAAAAGCGTTGAAGTCTTTGAGGAAACCCATGTGTGCATTGAAGTCTTTTTTTGACTATTTTTTTGCCCCCAGTATCGTCCACGGCAAATACATAAAAAAGTATCCTAATGCATTCTCAGGTTCTTAAATTATATATATGCACAAAATTACGTCGAACCGTTGCTCCGTTATCGCGTGAAAGAAGGACAAACAAACCAACAATATTCGATTTATAATATTAGTATGATATCCAATTACCGCGGTCGCTGAACATCTTTTGAAAACTTCCGGCTCTTCTCGCGGCGACTTTATCGGATTGTCCGACAGAGTCGCCGCGAGAAG
>WYDE02171847.1:0-10931 GCA_009867175.2 Adela reaumurella | reverse complement strand
ATTAGGTTTATTTATTATTATTAGGTTTTAGTTCACTTAGTTACTTTTTTATTTTTTTGTTTTATTTAGATGAGTGTGAGTGGTTTACGTTGTTTGCACTGATAATGTCCTCCGGAAGTTGGTTCCAATATTCAACAACTCTGTTGATTATGAAGTGTTTGCGTGTGTTGGTCTTGTGCTCTGTTTTATTCAGTTTCAGGGCGTGGCCTCGGAGGGTGTGCCGCCCAAAGAGTATGGGATGACGTCTATGGTGTTCGGTGCAGCCTCCTCACCATTAACCGCTATTTCTGCGTTTTTTTATGCGGGTAGGCGAAAAATTGGCAAGTCGTAATTTTATTCACTCCCTATTAATTTGATTTTACATTTTAATAAAGTAATATAAAATATATATTACACCTAATAGTTCTGAGTACGCAACTCTGGAACCTATGAGACTGTGGATGAACTAATAAAACTTCACCAACCTGGTATCCCGTCAGCATATATTTTACATACATCTTATTTCCACTACTACATACGAATACACTGTAAAATGGTATACTACACTGAACTGGACGAGATCCGGAGGCTGGAGGACAACTTCTGGGATGACTTCGAGGTGTTCCAAAACAGACTCGCAGCGATGGAGGCAGCCCGACAACCCAATCCCTCCACCAACTCCTAGGTGTCCGAGCAGGATCAGCTGAGGAAGGATTTCCAGCTGTTCCAGGAGACAGTTTGGAAGGCGATTGGGTGCCTGCGGCGTAAAATGGAGGCAGTCATGTGCAGAGTAGAGGACCTAGAGGCGCGGGCGCGCCGGAAGGTTCTCTTGCTGCACGGAATCCTCGAAACTGCAGAAGATCCCACAGCTAAGGTTCTTCAGCTGCTGAGAAGTACCGGCCTACAGGATCTCAAGACGGAGGACCTCAACGCTTGCCATCGGCTGGGTCGTCCTGAGTCTGGCAGCAAGAAAAATCGTCCAACCCTGGTGCGATTCAAGAGGCTGGAGGATCGGAATCACGTCTGGAGCTACAAAACACCGGCGTATCCACCAGTGAGTTCCTCACGCCCCCGCGGCAGAAGTTGTTCGTGGAGGCACGCAGGAGATTTGGCCTTACGAAGGTGTGGACGAGAAGCGCCAAAATATTCATGCAGGTCTCAGATGGTTCGCGGCACGAGGTGCGGGGCGAGTATGAGCTGCGCGAACTATCAGCACGCTTCCCAGGAAGCTCCATTACGACGAACTCTGGTCTTCGTCCTCAACCACAACTGTGACGTCACATAAAACACTTTTTCTCTTCTCATCCATCACAATCACTATAGTTCAATAACTTTTTACGAATAGGTATTACCGGTTTTTTTTTCGAGAATGCCGTTTCCTCCGCCCCGCGCTTCCACACACCGCGCCTCAAGCTACACCCGCTGCCGCCCTGCTCAGTACCGATAGCATCCTGCTGCGTATCCACGTCTGTATTTTGTGAGTAATTGAATTAACTTCAACTCACGCCAAAAGTGTGTTAAATGTAATGTTAAAGGTAAAATTATGTTAAATGTAAAATAGTTAATCATAAAAAACAATTTACTTACGTATATATTTTACTGTTAGTCTAATAGTTATGAGAAGTTAGATTTACCATTGTTACTAAAGTCGAATATATAATTACAGTAATTAAATTGACAAGTAAAATGTTGCCAGCTAAAGCACATTTTAAATAGCGATGGAGATGTAGATTTCACTCACGATGGACGTAAGAGAAACCAATGACAATAAAAATAGGTAAGACTTGTTGCCGAGACGAAATCTTGAAATGAATAGAATAAGCGCTTCCCTCCTTTTATGTTTACACCTAATAGTGCCAACAGTGCTAACAGCGCCTAAATAAGGTGGCAAAATGATAAACATATTCAGTAATACTGCTCGTTTTTCTGGACAATTTACTAACCGTTTCTACGCGAATGTTTATTGGTGGTAGCACAAACACACGCCGTGACTTTTCCTATTTATTTTTAAATAAGCTACTGTGGTTTGTGAACGCAATTTGAGAAATATTCAGCAAGAAGCAATAACAATCAGAACAATTGAAGTACCAGCAATAACTGGTACTTCAAGTATGCCAGAGTCAAGAGAAATTCAATTACTAACACCAAATAAAAAGAAACTCCCTACGAATAGGTTAGAAATAGATGATTTTATGGTATGTGCCATTCGGACTATAATTTTCTGCGTGTAAACTGTAAAAAAAGAAGTCCCGACCCTGAGAAAAATGTTAGCCAAGTGAAAACGGAATTTGAATTTTTCTGGATAAACATGGAAATACATGAAAAACGGGTATAAATTCAAAAAATGTAAGAATGTTCAAAAGTTTCTTATTCAGAAACCCGAAATTATGGCAAGGAGAGCAAGTTACTTACGCAGAATGCGTGAAAATGATAAACAAAGATATAAAAAATAAACCGGTTACACCTGGATGAAACATGGCCACAGCCACTACACGTTTTCAAAATGTTGGCAAAACACCATAGATGCAAGCGTAAAAAAAATCAATTCCGGGCTACTTTGGATTGTGGTGCACGCAGGGGGTGAAAATGGGTTTATTAAAGTTGCAGAACTCGTCTATAACTGAAAAAGTTGTAAAGAAGTACCATAGCGAAATGGACACCAACGATTTTACTAAATTAGCCTCCCAATAGCATTCTTGTACTCAAGTACCCTACCACAGTCGACAAATCGAAAAACTACCGACTTCAGTGACTCAAAAAGAAGTGATGAAAAATTGCCTGCAGGAAGATAATGACGAAAAAATTACAAACCCGAATTGTATTTTAATATGTGGGAAGGTGTTGAACTCAGCACTCAATGGCTTCACTGAACATATCTGGGCCCATTGGCAGTAGAAAAGGTGTCCATAGAGGTCTGGACCACCAGGCGGCGCCGCCACATTCCTTTGCGCACTACGTTTCGGCTTGCTGCAAGCCCTCGTCAGTTAGTCTGAGATAACTAGTACGTGGAGAATTGTTAATACTGGTCCCGCCCTCGACAGCCCTCTCTCTACCTATCCATATACTGTAGGTTGCCTCTAGTGACGCTTTTGAAGTTCTCTCCATGTATGAGCTGAAGCCTGAAAAAAAAATTAGCACGAGATTGTACGCTTGCCATCTTACCAGTGCGATCTGAATTCGATTAAATACATTTGGAATCTGATGAAGTACCGATTTGCCGAAAATAATTGAACTCAATCGGAAAAAGAAATATAAAAACTAACTCTTGAAGCGATTAGAAGTATCTCAGTCGAGGATTGGAAAGAAGAAATTAGCCACGTTGACCGTTTACGGTAACAATATTTGGAAAGTAATACGTTACAAGAGTATAATGAAAAATAACATATTATTTCATTAGGCATAGAGAGTGACGACAGTGATTCAGAAAAAAATTAAAACAGTGATGATGATATTTGGGATTGAAGAAGTGGACATGGATAGCGCCAAATTTTTTTATGTGACTCATTTGGGCGGCTCATACCACACCCACTGTTCAGAAATGTTAAAGGTAAAATAGTTAATCATCGAAATAAATATCAATGTAAGTCAAAATAAATATCTTTAATAGGATAATAAATGTTGAGTTAGTCACCTCGAAAATTTATGTGACACTGTTGTGAGCATATAATCCGATTACAGGTAGGGAAGTGAAAACACACGCTGAAAATTCGGATTACATATCCACGGGGTAGTTCACTCATAGCACTCGCTGCATGTACATATAAAATGGTGTGTCTAGTGATCGTAAACAATGAAAACATAAACAGCCTTACTACCGGCGTATTATCACTCGAGTGAGTGAAAAGATATCATCCAATCTTATGCGTTTACGCACTCGAAATCACTCGCCACGGCCAGTCTGATTGGTTGAAATCGTGGCGATGTCTCTTCACTCGGTCATATGATATTTGCACGGTAGACCCCCAGGACCGAAGTGTTTCATTCCTTCAAAGATGGTATCGCGACAACCATAGCTTGCTCGATTGCCTTTTTTTTGTGAGTGTCAGACACACACAAAAACCATATATGAGAGTGACGAATGGATGAACCTTCGAAGGGCATCGCCGAGTGGGTGCTCGGCCGCAAAATAAATTTATTCGGCTGCATTATCAGAATGTCCGTGGGTTACGTAGCAAGCTAGACAAATTCCAGGACACCCTTTTAGGGATAGATACGGACCTTGTTGCGTTAACTGAAACATTCCTGAACAATTCCGTGTCTGATGCAGAAGTTCTTCCTCCGAGATTCTCAGTTCTTCGAAAAGACAGAGGTGGTGGTGAGAGTAATTGGGACGGAGTTTTGCTCGCCGCTAGAAATGAATTTACACTACGTAAAATCACACGGTTTGATGACGGTGTGGAGCTAGACTTTCGTGATGAACTTCTATGTGCGACGGTCACTTGGAAAAACGTTAAGTTTCTACATCCCTCCTTCTGCTTTAGATGAAGTGTATTTAAGGATATTCAACACAATTGAAAATCTTATTGTATGTCACAATCATGTACTAATTGTTGGTAAAAAAACAAAAGTGCACTCGTAACAAAAAGAAAGAAGGCACGCATCAGCTCGAAAAGAGCTGCTAGTGTTTAATTAAAAAAAAATAATATTAATAATCTTGTTCTAGCAATGTTAAGATTAGCTATCGGCATTTCACCGCCTTCTGCAAATTGACGCAACACAATTCAGTTACAAATTGCAGCGGAGGCTTTTTGGACTTGGTACTTTCCAATCTGTCGGGGGAGCGTGTCTCTGTATCTGGTGACATGGAGCCGCTGGTGCATCCAGACGTGTACCATCCGCCGCTTGCTGTGAGTGTGTCCTTTCCGCGTGCCGGCAATACACCATCTTCTGTCAGCCCTAGGCCATGTGGTTCTGCGTCAAGTACTGAATGGAACTTCTGTAAGGCCGAATTTGATATGCTTTACACACGTATGTTCGAAATGAATTGGGACTCGTTGTACAGATATCATGACGTAGATGAAGCCGTAAATCACTTATATTGACTTACTCTCGGATACTTTTGATGGGTGTGTACCCACTAAAATTCGTAGCTATGCGAACCGACGGTATCAATATCCGAAATGGTTCACACAGGACATAATATGTACCACATGTTGTCCAAGACTGACTCAACCGACACTAGCCGTGAACAGTTAAAATATTTCAGAACACTGGTCAAAGGACAGATTAATGATGCATATAATGCCTACAAAAACTCAATACAGGCCAGAATAAAGACAGACGTGACTACATTTTGGGACTATATAAGAGACAAACACACAGACAGACAAGTTCCCACTGAATACAGACACGACGGACAGACTTATACTAGACAAGACGCAAGTAACGCCTTCGCTGACTACTTCAAATCAGTTTTCCTGGATGAGGTACCCAGACGCGGACGCTGCTATGGAGGCTGCGGGAGTGGGTGCTGGCTCATTGCTTATCAGTGTGATGCATTATGACGCAGGAGAACGCCATGAAGCTGCTATGGCTGGGCGGATGGGAACAGACACACTTGAACGACGCTCTCGCCCGCGTCATCGTTGAGATGATCAAGCGCGAGTGGCCGCAGCAGTGGCCGACGCTGCTGGCGGAGCTGAGCGACGCGTGCGCTAGGGGGCACCAGCACACACAGATTGTCCTGCACGTCTTCCTGAGGCTGGTCGAGGACGTCGCTACGTTACAGGTATCACTGATTACCAATCTATGTTGTAAATAACTTATTTTCAGGTTCGCCAACCTGTGGAATAAACTGGCACATAATTTCTGACAATGTACACAATTCTTTGATGAAACACAATGTTAAGGTGAAACTAGTCGGCCAACGTAAATATGCGAATGCCTGTGGGCGCCGTTGTACTATGTAAGCATTAGGTCTTTTGCGTGAAATGTCATGGTTTTTACAAAAAAAAAATCCATTTCGATTCTTTGATCCTAACACATCAGGTGTTGCAGGCTTGCATTGAAAGCCATCCAAATAAACTGTATAAGATCTATTTGCATTGGCCAGAATACATTTCTCCAGGCTGAAAAGACAGAAGTGTTCCCAGTCTACTTACAAGATTTAGTGCATAATTACAATGCACCCCTCAAATGGTGATGGTGCTTGGTGGTGCTCAATGGTGAGGGAAAACACCGTGAGGAAACTTATACACTAACAAAACGAATGTTTTTAAGTCTACACTGTGATTCATCATACTAATTTGTCGTAGCAGACGATACAATATGTATTGATATGTAAGTCACGTCCACTGTTAATCCGTTTTTTTTTTTAATTAGTATAACAATACGAATGTGTTGTAGTGCATAAAGGTTGATTGGAACAGATTCACTCCTGGAAGAAGTCCGCCTTCTGCGAAGCAGAAAAGTGTATGTTTTAATTTATTTATTCTAAAAACCGGTGTTGTGTTAAAACCAGTGTTTTAATTAACTGGTGTTTCGTTTTAAACAGTGTTTTCTTATAAACAGGCTCTCCCCGCTTGCCCTACGTATGGCCTGGTAGGTGCCTTAAAGTTGGGCGCTTATCTTTCCTCGGTTTTGTATCATGACGGTGTCAGATGAAAGTCCGGTGTTGTGGTCGAAACTGGTGTCGTGGCGGAAAACTGGCTGTAACACAGGTACATTGTGGGCAGTTCCCATCTTGCAACCGGTATACCGGTTTTTGGAAAAAATCTACATTGGATCAATCAAGGTCTCTAATGCACCACTACAGATGTACGTGAATAATGATTTTAACACCTTTGATTATTTAATATCCTACGTTGTCATTCAAAGAACACCGCAATCGTATAGACTACAAACCCTTTTCACCAGACCCTGGAGCAGCACCAGCGCCGTAAGGACATCTACCAGGCGCTGACCAGCAACATGGCTGAGATCTTCGCGTTCTTCATGCGACTCATAGAGATGCACGTCCAGCAGTTCAGAGAGAAGACGGCCACCGGCGACTTCACCGCCGCCGCCAGCAACGGACGAGTGGTGCAGGTCAGTTTTGCAGTTTCCCACTGGTGGGAGATCCCTTCCTTTACATATGGTAGCTACTGGGTCGGAATGCAGGCGGTTGAAACTACTGCGTAAATAGTTGTGTATTCCTTATAGTTAATTGTAGCCGGGTGGAATTAAAAAAAGAAGTAACCCGCCCGTCATGGTAACTCAATGTGTGATGTAAGGGATATCAACCATCCATGATAGTATGTAAAAAAAAATATGTTAAGTATGCTCAGTACTCAAATGTATTCTCAAACCTTTACACTGGAAATAGAGAATTCCGAAGTCCCTTTTACTAGAAGGTAAACATCAAAATGACTGAAAGAGATATGTAATTTGTCCCTATTTCCAGTGTAAAGCTTTCAGACGATAGCACTACACATATTAAAATAAAAATAAAAAAAATGTAAACCCGACTACGCAAAAAATAAACAATTAACACTTAAAAATATAATTCAAACAAGAAATAATTTCAAACAGGCGTAGTCGCACATGTCATTATTAGCAAGACGCGAGTACGAGGACGCGACTACGTCTGTTTGAAATGGTTAAATTATATTTTGCATGGCTTTGATTTAATTTTGAAAATTTTAATTTTTATTTATTGACCCTTTAGTTATACTACGTATTGGTGGCGCTGTCTACATCACTGTTTTAACGAGTTGTATTCGCTTGATTATAACACGTTAATACAAATTACAATAATTACATTGGTATCACAAAATTTTAAATTGTTTTTGGTAGATTCGAGATGTACGAGTGAGTATATCCGTCAGAGTACGCAAAATATGTCTGCAAGTAATAAAATAAACACATTTAGGTAAATCCAAGAACATAGTTCGCAAAGAATGTACGTCTGTCCTGGAGATTTTTTATTTGATATATTATAAGATCTTTCAAAAACTTGAACTTTGGTTTTCGTTCATGTTATTGCAATACGTAATAATAAAAATATAAGTTTGTAAAAGTGATAACTGAGAAACTTTCGCTAAAAGGAGTTCATCCATCTTTCTAATTTCGTTTGGTTGCATGCAAGCACGTGAATGCGAGAGGAACAAACGAAGCGTGGCGCGTACTGCCGCTTTACCGTAGTTCTACTGCGGTAGGTAACATGAAGCGGAGCGTTAAGCGCACTCGTAATAGGGCTGCTGAAATAAGTTAATTTGTGGGCAATCTACCTAGGGTAATGTTCACTCAGCGAGTGCTAAGAAATTTGCATTGCAATGCAATTTGTAATCATAATTGTAATAGCGCACCGACGATGACGCCGACGCGGACGCTGATATTACCAAGAATTTCAAGAATAACTCAATAAGTGAAAATGTTTTATTAGTTCTTCTATAATTTGAGCAACTAGGTCGCTAGTCGCAGCTACCACTGTAATCTTGGTTCAAGGAGGCAGAACTGGCTGTCACAGCGTTGCCATATACATATACGGATTTATCCGTATTTATACGGATTTTTCAGGAAAGATACCGATGAAAACATTCATTTGTAAGGAAACACAATGCTTTTTTAAGTGCAATAAATTTGATTTGATCTCGCCGACCTTCGCACCCCCGCGGTGTATCGAGATCTTATCTAAATATTATAAGGAGCGCGGGGAAGTGAAATGGTTCCGTTATGTCGGGCAAGTGTGAGAAGGAGCCGGATAGGAAATATGGGAAAGCACCGCACCGTGGCACCCGTTCTCCTTACCGCAAACCCGCACTTGGCGTTTTACACGCATACTAAGTGGACTTGGGGCGTTTATCCTAATAAGCACAGAAAAAAATTATGATAGCCTATAGGTAACTTTGACCCGTCACCTTCACTTTGTCGAATAAAGCAACGCTGTCATCAAACTACGATATAACCAAGGGACAGCGTATTTGAATTTCACGTAGCGCAAAGACAGTCACGCGCGCGCGACCATTTTTTATGTGCTGTTCGAATCGTTCTCCCACGACTTAAACAGTAAGATAGGCTGTCAATAAGGAAAGGAAATCTGTTGCGAAATTTCTCTCTATACAAAATGCAAAAAAAATATATAAACAATATTTAAGTGATTTGTGGTAGGTGATGTCACGCACGACCCGACCCGCCAGTTACAACAGGGCCTAAGTTTAACTGTTGTTTTGCCATTTATGAGAAAACCATATAGAAACTTGAAGCTGAAAAGCCTTTAGAGCTTAATTTTTATGTAAGTAAATAATAATTTTTTCATGTATAAATATTATTTTTTAATCTTTCAACGAGATTATGTTCTACACTAACTATGTTCTACTTGCTACACGACACCATTATACAGTAGGTTCAGTAAAAGATGAAGATTAAATTTCTATAGTGCTTAGAAGTAAAAGCATGTTAAATAAAAAAACAATCCTTTTTTGTAAAAAAAAATCTATTACCGGAACATTGAGTAAGCGATTCTGAACTTTATTGCTTCACCTTAATATCACTAAATGTTTGTGAAATTTTGTTGAAATTAAACCGCGTCATCGATCTGCACGGACGAAATACTACAACGAACAACGCACATCCAGGGTTAAGGTGTCCACGCGTCTCCACTATTCGGTTATCTATCAGTTATCTATCACATTTACACGGTGTTTTAAGCTTTATGTCAGCCGATTTTTTTCTGACCTGTGGGGGTGATTATGTATCTGATACTGAATAGGTTTTCATATTTTTTTAGGAGTAATATTATTTTAAATTTTCTATACCTTTTCAAAGTAGGTATTTATATGGAGAAAAAAAATGTTGGTCTCAATTGCAAAGTCGTAGAACAAAAGTTGTTTAGTTTCATGTAAGTACAGAATCACCCCCTTTCGGGTAGTAGTAGGTACCTGTTTACTTAGCACCGTATACAAAATTATTGCACCTATTCCAACGTGCTATTGGTTGATTGGATTGATTTGGTGCGAACCAAATTGTCAAACAATTCGCATACACCTATTCAGTAAGACGTACTATGACCGAACAATGGAGGTACATACACCCGTACTTAACTAGAAAGTAAGTACCTACGTATATGTGAACACTTATTTCAAAGCAATTTCACACGAGAAATAGCACTCTGACGATAACACCGATACACTGACCAATATAAACATACCAGTTTCGCCAACACTTTTTAACACCCCACGCAGATGCACGCAAAAGACTTCCGGATAGGGCTACCATACGGTATGAAAAAGCAGGACGTCCTTTTTGGCTCAAATAGAAATGCCCTCCTTCTTTATTCTAAGTTCATTTCAATTCGAACCCCAAAACACTTTGACGTTGAGGTTGAGCGCCTTGCCGCTGCGCGCCTTGTGCTGATTTTCCATAGTAATTATCAGTGGTTCTAAACATTTAGCATAATATCAAACTTCCAGGGGGGAATGCGGCGAGTGTCTTGGGGACGCTTCGCTCCATCCCAAGACAAAATTTGGACAATTTTTTTTACATTATTATGTAAATAATAGAAACTATACCGAAGATATGATTTAATAAATAGTGCATGTTTTTAACAAATATTTAAAAAAAAAATTAAATTGTTTCAGGTAAAACATGCGTCGTACATATATCAAGAGAATTTAAATGATAGATAAATAACTACTTCATTATCAATAGGTATACCTACCGATTGCTTTAACATTTATTAACAAACCCATTTTACCAAATAAAAGTAGGTACTTATGTTGAGAACCACTGGACCTACTTGTGGGGTAATTCCGAAAATGAAAGTACCAAAACAAATGTTTAGGCTATTCCATAATGAAAGTCAATAATACTTTTACAGAGAGTTAAAATTTAATGAAAAATATATATGTTCTCGGTGTCCAAAAAAAAAAAACGCTTTTAAGTATCATTCGGAATTACCCTTGGAGGAGTTAGTACTGGAGTCGCCTTAGATAGACTTACCCCTCTGCCGCTGTCGAAGAGCACCGCTCATAGTC
>WYDE02171736.1:0-10931 GCA_009867175.2 Adela reaumurella | reverse complement strand
CACCACACGCCTCGGTCAGGGATTGCATTCACACACTGTTACCATTCCCAAAATGAGGACACACCGCTCTGCCAAGTTGTTCGTTTACAGAGTGGGCAAACAGTGGAATGCACTTCCTGCCGAGGTTTTCCCGCAGCTCTACAATCTTGGGCCCTTCAAACGTAGTGTGAAGGTGCACCTGTCCGGCCGGCATGGCACTCCAGGACCCACGTAAGCCGTAGTGCCTATGGGCGTCGTCGGCCGCTCTGCGTGACTGACGTGCGCCAAATGACGCGCTTAACAAAAAAAAAAAAAAAAAAATTTTGGACCGAATGTGAGTGGAAGAGTCGGAAGGGTCGCCCTGGACGCACGTACCTAGAACAGATCGAGCATGTGCTCAAAAAGGGGCAAGTGCGCAGTACCCGTAACCGTCGAGCATGTATGTAGAACATTATGAGAGTGCAAGAGGAGGGAGAGGTGTGTCAGGATCGTGGCACGTGGAGATCCGTTGTCTCTGCCTAAGCCACTGGGAAACTGGCCTGTCACTATGTATCTATGTATGGAATAATTATTTACTTTTCTGCTTTGCAGAAACCGGATTTATTGCCGGAAGAGACTACTTCCATCCGACCTTTCACCAATACAAAATAGAACCGAACTTAACCGAACCCCATTTACGATTGTAATCTTATAACATTTTTGACTACACGTTTCGCAGTTTTGGCTATAAGTCGCCTTCACCTTTTTGTTACTCTGATAAAGTACAAAAAAAGTTAAAGTAATTAAAAGTAAAAATGTATTTATTTTCTCTTAATAATACTTATAAAGTAGACAATAAAAATAACAATTAAGAGAAAAAAGGACTAGGCACAGCATGTGTTGGGTAGGCACGCCTGATCCAACGCTAAATTGCAGCCTAGCCCTTTAACTTAAAAATTAAAAGTATATAGAAATATTTCAATGAAGACCTAATAACTATAATGTAACGCAAAAGAACAAGAAATTTGGTAGTACATAAGAAAAAGAACAATTGAAAAAGTCACAACAAATTTATAAAACCAAAACAAATGCACGACGTAGCATAAAAAAAAAAAAAAAATAAAATTACACAATGATTAAAAACAAGAGAACAAACCACCCCGCCGCCCCCTAACTATTTACATGTTGCTGTTCATGTAATAAATACTTTTTATATTTAAGTTTATATGTGCTGGCATTTTCAATTTGTTTTATTGGTGGTGGGAGATCATTCTAGTACTTGGAGGCTGTATATCGAAATGATCCCCTAAATGATGTTCCCTTGTACTTTCCTATAATTAGAGAATTACCAGCAGCGCATGGAAAACTATACATTATTCCTCGTAGGCGAGACTGGTCATTGTTACCAATCGTAACGTTTCCGATTGTTTAGTACTATCATACAAGCGCTCCTTTCGAGTACCTTTTTTAATTTGAAACGAAAGTTTACCATAACAATCATTTCTGCATCCTAATTTTTAATTGACGTCCAGGGTGAGCCGTTCATGGAGGGTATGCGAGCCAACAAGCCGCTGCTGTACAGTGTGGTGATCTCCGGAGGCGCGGTGCTGGCTCTGGCGGCCGGCGTCCTGCCCAACCTCTCCAGCACCTTCGAGATTGTTCACTTCCCACCAGACGTTAGTATTATCTTCTTTATATATTTGTAGTTGTGTCACTAATTTGACTATTGCAAACACATTTATCACTTCAATGCACTATTCACACACAATTTCCGCGTGTTAACATATTTGTAACACTTTCACTTAGCTAGAAAAAAAATAAAACCAATGCGTGGTTGTCACACACGTGCGCGAACCCCAACATGGCGGCGAATGTACTGTCGCATTTAGTGAAATATTTCAACATGGAGACTGTTCACCTTGACAGCTCAAACCATTCTGCTATTCGTCGAAAACAGTTGTAGTTAATTTCACACCGCAGAGTTACCTTGAGACTTGGAGAAAAAATCAAACTTCCAGGTGGTGCCCCGGAGACACACGCGTGTCCCCGCGACACTCTGGTACAATAATACGCCGGGGACACACGTGTGTCCCCGCGACGCTCGAGAGGTTAAGCAAGTTGGGCTTTTTTGGTCCATAAACACACATGAGAAACGCTGAAAGATGCCTTCAGATATACGTACCGCAGCATACAGTCCGGACAATGGACATACAATTGACTTTTTAATTTCTCGTTCTGATTTTTTTCGAATTTTAAATTAACAATTTTATTTCGTTTCATTGCAGTTCCGGTTAATTCTGGTGGAAGTTCTGATCGCCGACATGGTGTTCGCGTACTTCGTGGACAGAATATGCCTGTGGCTGTTCGGAGAAGGCTCGCTGCGGAGGTTGTAGCTAGCACGCACACTTATAGCACCTACCACAGAGTATGTACCTACTGCGAATTACAAAAGACAAAGTGATACCAGCGACAGGGCACGTAGCTAAAAAAGTAGAAAATTATTATTCCAGCACGCTCACGATACCCCCCATCATATGAAAAACAGCTGTGTATTCTTATATAACTTATTGATTTTTTTTTTTGGGTTGCCCTTTGTTTACTCGTAACTGGCATCCCTATTTATCTTTCTCCAATTTGGCAACATTGAGAGAGCATTCCATAACAGAATGAAATCAATAGTATTTTATTTTTATATGGCGATCGTAAAATATATTTAGACGCTTCGATTCTAGCATAATAATTTATATTGAAGACAAATTCATTATGAAGTTGCTCAACTATTTATTTCAATGCTTTAGTTTAAGTAACACTTATAGTCGAAATATTGAAAATTATATCTGAGTAAAATGTAATTCACGTTAAAAATTGCGATAACGATATACAAATGTCCCTGAAGAATGAAGTATTTTATTATTTTCTGCGAGAAAATAATATGACAGAGCGCATAATTGAGTCGAATTTACTGTATGTTTGGTTGTATGGATGTAAATATGACGCAGATGCATTTATTCGGTGTACGTATTGTGAAAAGTGATGCATAATAAAATGTGAAAGTAAATAACTGCGTGGTTTTATTTATGTTTTACGTGTAATACACTTAGGCGCACCGCGTAGGCAGACAAGAAACCCTGCGCTAGAACGCGCAAGATTGCGCCGCAGCCGGCGGATACGCGCAGCCAGATTGACCTGGCGAATGTATGTGGCTGCCGTCTCCATGCAACGAGCTAGTGGCGTAATTTTAAATTTTAAATTAAATTTTTTTCCAAAAAAATTACTTAATCTTAATCAGAAAAATACGGAAGAAATATAAAGGAAAACGTCCGAACCGGGGTTTGAACCCGTATTTTTCTGATTAAGATTAAGTAAGCGACTTGCATGCTAAGCAAGGAAAATCAAACAAAAATTTCCAAAAAAATTACTATTACAACTGTAAAGAACTAACTAATATTAAGATATAAAGATAAATTATTATATAAAGAACTATATTTATATTTTGAACCTGGCGTTCCAACCAATTTCATCAGCGTCGTTGGCTCAGTGTTACGATATTAAGTATTCAATTAAGTAATGCTGGGCGCGGTCAGGAATTGGATGGGTGACCGCTTGCTTTTTTTTTATTGAAACTGACGGGGATGGCTACATCACCTAATGCACCAGTTTTTCTAGTACCAGTGATGTCAGCCTAAACACCTTGGTGAATTATATAGGTAGGTACCATATCAGCACTTCCCTCAATTCCAGCCGGCTACACTTAGCTGGACGGAAAACACAAACTATGTTTCATAGCCGCTTCGACCGACCTTCATTCAGTGCGGTGGTACCCTGGGCGGGTTTAACCCTACCACCATGTAAGGATAGGGAAGGGACCAACAGTTTAACGTGGAATCCGAACCACGACCAGCGTCCACGGTCAAGCGGTCACCCATCCAAGTCTAGGTAGACTTGATGGCCAAATTATTAGACCCGCCTCACATACGCGCATACTTCAGCATCCAAAACTTACCTTAAAAAAACTCTATTTCATAAACCTTTCAACCTACACTCTTCAACTTAAGAATGTATGATAATAGGTATCTATATTTGGCATAATCCTATATTTATAGTTTCATCCTATAAAAGTCCGCTGTACTTTGAAAAAAATACAAAACTGTAATTTTTTTTATTTCATATAAAATATGTCCAAATCTTATGAAATGACCAAATCATTTCAAAATCACTTTGTCTCCAAGTTAAGCCGGATAAGTTATAATTTATAAAAATTAATTCAGGCATTTTTAGGTTAGTTATAACTTGATGTATTACTAATTTATAAATTATTTCACTAAATACCTTGAAAATAGTTTAAGTGTAATATTTAAACAATTCCATTAATTCGTCGGAGTGGAAGAGTCCGGGAGGGTCGCCGGTCGCCCTGACGCACCTGCCTAGAACAGATCGAGCATGTGCTCTAAAAGGGGCAAGTGCGCTGTATCAATAATCAATACTTTAGTTAGAAAATAGAGGAGGGAGGGGGAGACAGAAATGCAACCTTCAAAATGTGGGATATAGCAAACAAAGTATATATTTTTGAAATCTTGACATCAATTCCTCCCTAAGGATACCCCAAACATATATTTATTAAAACGTTTTTTTCTGAAGGTCACACTGTTCCTTGTACACATGTACATACATACATAACATCACGCCTCTTTCCCGGAGGGGTAGGTAGAGACAATTGAGCGCCATATGGCTCTCTCCTGACATACAGCCTTTGCTTCATCCACTTTCATATATCGCTTCATACATGCTCGTCGATTACGGGTGCTGCGAAGTTGCCCTTTCCGTAAAAGACATTTGGTCTAGGTATGTTCGCCTGAGGCGGCCCCGTTCGACTCTACCTTCCATATTCACTTCATATTTTTATTGGTCATTCTCTCACCATCCATGCCATGTTCATGTCTCCAAACCCGTCGAAGCATACTTTTCTTTATCCCGCTATGTTTTCTTTCAATCTACATTTTTCACTTATACTAGTATTCTACGCAGCACATATTCTTCTCAATGACCGCATTTTCAGTCCACCGCACTAATTCTACTTTCATGTCGCTTCTACCATACCCAAAATTTACTGCCAAGATTCACTGTTTAGTTAGCAGGACGCTATTATGATATGAATTGCCATTCGTACAGTGAAGTCTTTTCAGGGTATTATTGAAATCCTTATTCACGTTGTTTCCTCGTTGTACGTGTTGTAAATGTCAGTTTTGACTGACAGTTGCGGTCAACTTTGGAACACGACTATAGGTAGGTATAATACATAATTAATTGTCACTAAACATTAGTTTTACTATATCAGTACGGCCTATTAAATGTAAATAAATTAATTACAACTCAGAACGAATAAAACAACCAGTTCTTACTCGTGTTTGTTTTAAGTGCCCCATTAATTCGTTAGTATTTACTAGCTTTTACACGCTATTGACGATAAAATAATCAGCTTGAGTATGTAAGTGGAATACCAAGTGTTTACCAAGTACCAAGGCACTGTGAATATACATTGTCGTACTACAAAGGTGTGAGACAGGGTTCCAGCGAACGTCTTTCTACGCGCCTATTCCCACAGCAACCCTTGTCTACATCCGAGTTGGTATGGCACCCCAGAGGTGAAATTGCTTTTCAGTCTTTCGTCATCTATCACAAAATCCATCCTACTTCTATCTTCCTGTCTCTGTCACGCATACATATGGATCCTCTTGTGGTCAAACAAAAAGTATTTGCTATAATGAGATTCTTTTCCAGGCACACATCGAGCAAACTAACACCATTCTTATTTTTTCTTTCATCACCAAACTTTCCAAGTACAGACTCATATTCATCCCTCTTCACGCCAACCCACCCATTAAAGTCTCCCATCATTATCACTGTCTCATTATCCCGGCACGCATTCAGTAGTTCTCTCACACTCTCCCAGAACTCCTCCCGGGGCCCTCGATGGGCTTAGACATATCTGGGGCATAAACCGTCAAGACGTACAAACGGACCAACCCCACCTTTAGTCGGACCCATAGGAGTCTTGGGCTCACACAATCTATCATGCATTGAGTCATTCGGTCAGAGAGGACAACTCCCACACCTTGGCAAGCCCTTTCAGTCTGTGGTACACCCGACCACAGGGCTGTGAAAGCACCATGCGTGGATCTGTCCTTCCCCTTCCTCTTGGTCTCACCCACACACAGCACCTCAATCTGCCTCTTATTAAACATCTCGTACACTTCATCCTCCTTATCTCTCATCCCTCCACAAAAGTTCAATGTGGCAAAGCGGCTTTCCGTTGCCCACTTTTCGCCCGCTCGCGAAGCGTGTACATTATATATTATTTTTTGTATCTAGTGTATTATTATATTACGCCATATTTATATCCTATATCATATTTACATCTCTTCTCTTCTTCTCTTCTCTGCGTTTAATATTCTAGGACACTCAAAATGCAATTATTGTGAAAAAATATAGTTAATTAATTTTCTTTAATGCAGTGATACATTATCGAAATTACCAAAATTGAGTTAAGTAATGGAAATCTTATTCTATAAATCGTTAATCGTTGAAATCTTGAAGTAAACTTCCTCTCTTGAAAACTGTCGCCAAGACCGAAACTAGTCACTAATAAAATCAGTGAAACTCGACGGGTGTAACAACTGGTAGGAAAAGCCAGTTTTCCAATGCGAGTAAGTTCATTGGCTTCAGTAAAAAAACCTACATTACTTTCCTTCTTAGTTCTTCCTACACGCCACAGCAAACACAAGGAGATAGCGGTAAGGTACTCGTAACATATGTAGACCGGATGATACATAATAATATCTACCTAGCAGCGAAGTCAGGCATTTCCATAAAATTAAATAATTTAAAAATAAAAATAGAAAATATATTAAAGTGTATAAAAACTGAAATCCGTCTATTAGTTGACTTTTTAATTTATCGGCATCTATGTATAAGTCCCGGTGCGTATTCGCACCACAGATGATTCGCTATTCTAATAATAGATGGCGCTTATAATTATTATTATAAAAAAAATTATATTCAAAGGTGGTAACGGGCACGGGCGGCATTAGAGCCATTCAGGCTGCCCGTCTTATGAGGGGCAGATGCCACTCTGAGATTTTAAATTTATTGGAATAACGCTTGAAGGAAGAACAGTTGGCAGCCACCGTAGCCTTAGCCAAGCACACGATCTCAGCATTACCAAGCGATAGGCTCAGGATAGTACCGACGAGATCGGAGGTGCTGTGGAGTGAGGATAGGAAGGCTGGTAATGCCACGTCCCTGATCAGGCGGACGCCTGAACCTCCCGCTTTAACAGGAAGAGTAATTTGAGACCAAGCTGAAACAGAAATATTAATATTTAATAGCGTGTTAAGAATAAGTTTAAATTTACTATCGAAAGATTAAACTTAAAAAGATAAAACGATACATACAATTTGAGAAACTCGAATTAGGTAAGTGAATTTAGTAATGAAAAAAGCAGTGAAGAGATAGAATGCCATGTGTGGTTCAATATCAACTGTATAGCTTATTAAGTTTCCATTTTCTTATCCACAATGGACTCTAAAACTTCTCGATTTCGGGCACTAAAGGAGCACCCGAAAGAGTCAGATTATCTTAGGAAATAATTATAATATTTGGCGCTATGTGGCTATTTTTTCTAAAACTTCGGTTTTTTATTGTTTGCAATCGAAGGAAGGAAGAATAATTCGCATTTTTCTGTAAGTCCAAGACAATATCTTAGAATTTTTATATAATAACTTCAAGGTCTTTAAAGACCTAAAGCGACTTTTCATACAGTTCACCCTCATCTAATTACCAAAGATTTAAATTTGAACATAAGTTCTTAACAATTTGTTGTAGGTATTCCTAGGCTAAATAGTGCTGCTCCCAGCAGGTCTCCTTGCTGGCAGCCAGTGGAGGATAGAATTGGTTCATGCTCGTTGTAAAATAAATAATACGGGGCTGAATAACATAGCCGAATGTAGGGTTAAATGTTGGGTGCATGTTTCTTCACTTCTTTCAACATAACTTTGCGATCTAAACAATTAAATGCATTCTTGACGTCGACTTTAATGAAGATATCAGCTATAATGCGTTGTATGTAACACTCTCGATATGAAATTTCTTCTTCTACGGGTTTTCACTGTTTCATGATGGGCACTGGCTTCTCATATCGAAAAATATACACTTTCAATGCGATTAACCGCATTGAAATCGGTGTACCCACAGAACTGCCTCGCATTGATAGTGCATTAGTTTTCCTTGTTTTATGTTCCTTAGCCGCGGCATTTCTTCCGCACATGTTAACACTCTCATACATTTGCTATGCCACTAGTAGTACTACCTAGTCTCGCCGTGTATGGACGGCGACGCGACATATGGGCGTGATCGAGCGTCTTTATACATGGTAATAGCTATAATCGGCGTCGCGCGTCGGTGTCGCAGGAAATGATGACGGCATTCTATCCAGTCTACTTGCAGCTCGACTGTCGAGGCGTGTGTATTGCAGGGAGCCGAGACGTATGTGTACAAATAAAGTAGATAAGTAGGTATATTAAGGCGGAACTAAGACATCAAATTATATAATAGGTTTAGTTCTTTCTCTTAAATGTAAATGTTTATTTATTAAGTATTGTTAAATAATTGTTTCCTTTCTTTGAATTACTATTTGTTCTATGATCTTCAGCATGAGCTGCTGCTGTGTGAATATGATGATGTGTATAAATACATATATATATGATAAATATGATTGTGTTTTGCAGAGAGCTGGCGATTCGTATGGAGTCGGCGGAACAGGGGGCGGGGGCGGGGGCGGGGCTGCTTATGGCTGGCAAGAAAGTATCAAAGAGGGAATCAGGGACGGACAGTTCTTCGTACAAATTCAGGTACCTGCCTACTTGTACCTTTCTCTATTGCTTATTGTGTAGTAGAAGTTCCAGCGGCATAGTCCTTACGCCCGTGGACATTTTCCTGACGAAAGAGGTTACCGATTCCCACTAAGAAATTGTATTATTTCAATGATCAGAAAAAAAATTGTCTTAAAAGTCGCAAATGGTCATATACTTAATGTGAAAAGTCAAAAACAATTACATTTTTTGTTTTATGCAATAATATCTTTATTATCATTTAAAATTGTTCAATAGTTTACAATTTTTAACGGAAAGAGGGTCGCCTCAATCGCGCAATGAGGAGATCGTATGACTGAACCTGAAGACAGTTCAAACGCTCAGGTAAAAGATCTCCTCCAGCATGACCGAGGAGGGTAATGCGCCCATAACACTCGCCGCATTACCCCTCTGGATTGCGATGATTATCCTTTCTCATAGGCACTTATAAGAATTAGAGAGACCTGTCCTATCATCCATTTTCTTCCCAATTTTTCTCACAAGTAATTTTGCCTCCTTGGACCATGGGCCGAAGGTCATCATTGCCTACAGTTAATGTGTAAAAAACCTGGCTCTCTACATTGATGAACCCTCTCGTGGAAATGCAGGTTGGCGAAGTGCCGGAAAACCTATAGTCGCATGCATTCTCTCAGGCGACTACACAAATTCATTCATAGGGGCACAAAACTTATGCTTGTTGCAACAGCCAAAACAGTGAAACAATTATATTGATTTATGATGTAGGAACACTCATTTCTTTTCAAGCGACCTGCCGCCTCAGCAGTAGACCCGGGTTGCTTTGAAGACGACACCACGTACGTGGGCGCTAGGGTGTCAACACAGGTTACATCGCAAACGATACCCCTTCCTTCGACCAAGGTATCAGGGTCGCCCATCAGCGCGTTCTCCATCGTCACGGCTGAAGCCGGGCTCCGACGTGGCAGGCACTCCTGCTGAAGCGAGTGCTCGCTTCAAACTTTCGTTCAGCATAATATGACGGGGGTGACGGCAGGCTGGTGCTCCTGTGGCTGTGCAGGTCATGTCTACCATTCGTCTCTACTCGAACGCCACAAAAACAACATGGGCTGCTGAACTGCTTGATAGCTTAATCGAAAGGAGGCTGACATTTGCATTGTGTTGTCGTCGAGCATAGTATAAAGCTGTTTTGAAGGAAGTGTTTGTAGCCAAAATCCAGATGCACACTGACACGCTGCCTTTATACGGGTTTCCTCCGATAATGACGCGAAAGACTAATTAGATTTAATTTTAGTAATATTATCTCGTCCGAACCTCTATGTATTGTTGTACCTGACGGTTTAAACGAATATTCTTTCTTCCATGTCTCTATAGCCTCCGCAACATGGCTATCCTGCAGCATCCTGCCTGACTGAGCCTGTCTCCATAGTTGGGTAATATGTGAGAGACAAGTCCCAAGACGCCATGTGCCGAAGTTAAAAAAGTCAGGAAGGAATAGGAATTGGAAGGGTTTTGGGACGGTGTATCCTTGATAGATGTATACCTATTCAGTGATAAATGTGATAGGCGTCGTATTCCGAGGCCTCCATCTCTGATATGTGTCGCTTGCGTCCACTGTTCGGGGTTCATGTTGACGTTGAAAATTTATTGCATTGGTGGCGTGATCGTGGTTTCGATGGCACAGTCTACTTCTGCAACGTGAAGCGGGAATTCCATGTGGGAGTGGTTCTAATTAGGTAAGTTAATTTTGGAATGTTAAGACAGTTTTTTAAAAGTACGTAAGCTCACATGTGAATTTATTGGAGAGCTGAATTTATAGGAAATATAAAACTTTATCAAGAATTGGGGGACCAGAGTCTAAGGTGATTGGGGACCCGAGTAGGGACTATTCGGTGACAGTGCGTTTGTTCGGCGCTATTTTTGTAATTTGACTCAATATGTTTTGGTCAAATGTGAGCAAAAATATAATTCGCATTTCGTTGAATTAACCACCAGGCCGACATCTTTAAGTTCGGCCCTACTACCGGCGTAATATCACTCGAGTGAGTGAAGAGGTCTCAGCCAATCGTAAGCGTTAACGCACTCGAGATC
>WYDE02171625.1:0-10934 GCA_009867175.2 Adela reaumurella | reverse complement strand
GGGAAGGGACCTACAGTTTAACGTGGAATCCGAACCACGACCAGCGTCTACGGTCAAGCGGACACCCATCCAAGTCCGGACCGCGCCCAGCACGACTTCACTTCGGTAATCGAATACTGAATATCGCAACACTGAGCCAACGACACTGATATTCTATGATAAATCGATTAGATAGATATGGATAAAACCATTAGTACATTTTAAATTATTTGAATGCATGACTTGACTGCAAGAAAACGAAACCCTAACATATCACGAAAAAGTTACATGTAGGTATTAAGTTCTTGTGCTTCAGAGATTGAGACGTTTACACAAACAATAAATGTTGTAACCTAATTCCAATAACTGTGGTGGTGGTGGTAATTCGTAGATAGAAATCCGGTGGTAATCTTGATTAATAAGAACTATTATGATTTGAAGTTGAACGAGAGGTGAACAATTTATAAAAACATCTCGGAATTGCTCAATATCTGCGTTTTAATTTTGTTTACTTTTGTGTGATACATAATAATACTCGTATGTAAATAAAGTATTTTACAAAAATCATATAGTTTATTTGTGAAAGTCCTCCTTTTTTTAAGAAAGTCCTCCATTGTAGACTCATTAGCCCTCCATTTTAAAATTGTCATCTGGCAACCCTACACCCACCAATTTTCAACTTCTTAAAAGAAATGGCAAGGAACCTCTCTGCATTTTTTTTCTAAACGCTTATCCCAGTCGGGTTGAAATTTTATGGGCTCATTCTATGTGTATATAGCTCACCACACAGTAATTTTAAACTTCCTAGGAGTACTGGCAAGAAATTTCGCGCGTCTATGGCGAAGACTGTTACGACAAAACTGGCGCACAATCTTGTATTAATCATCATTTTATTTTCTTGTTGAAATTCAAATTTACTACAACGCTCTTTTCAAGCAATGTTTAATTTTATCAACATAGTCATATTTATACCCTTGGCTTCCTTGGCAGTAGAACGGGTTTAGGTTGCGTAGTTCAAAAACACCATTAAAGTATGCATGACCTCATAATGGTCTCCATTCGCAGAAATATAATGTCGTAGGTCTTGAAGTTATCTTCATAGAAATGGCAGGAGCCAAGCTAACTAACGGAACTATGAAGAACTTGAATTCTTTTCCTGGATATTTTGCCATTTTCTTTGAACATAAACAGTTCTTTTGCATTGTTGTCTATGTTTTGTTAGAGGAACAGCTCAGCAACTAAATGTTTCGTGGATGTAATATTGTTTTAGGTCGCATCATCACATGCTTTGTTCCGAAATTTTCCACTTAAGAGGGTGACCAACGCAGATTGTACTCATCTCAAGAAGGCGCGTAAATAAAACTTGAAATGTTAATCACACAAATTTCAAGAAGTATAAGGAAATTTCAGATAAGCGAATTTATCAGTTGGTGATCTATCTGTAAAATGAGATGTTGTATGTCAGTCTGTGCCGCTCCGAATGAGCTATAATTTCCAAAATGGGACGATTTTCGTATTCTTTCTAAATTATAGCTCAAGCGGAATGTCACAGACTGACACGCAATATCTCTTATTACATATAAAACACTTACCGATAAATTCGCTTTTCTGAATTTTCAGTATACTTCTTGAAATTTGTGTTATTAATAATTTAATGTTTTATTTACGCGCCTTCTTGAGATGAGTACAATCTGCATTTGTCGCGACCTTAAGAGCAGACAAAAATTGCAAAATAGACCTTAGGGATTTATGTTTTCCCAACCCCTAAACGTTGTCTGATTTAATTATTTATTTGTTGTAATAAGAATACTCTGACATACGTCCTATAATTATGCTATATATTATTAAGATGTAACAAAAGACATCAGAGCTAAATTCAAATTCGTTTTTCATTCAAAACAGGATTTTTTTTATTTATAGTTGCATTATGCTGTGTTATATCATTACTTATGCATATCGAAATAAAACACACGAGATTGGACTATTATTATTTCTACAACAAAAAAAATAATAAAAATCTAAATACCATACGTTTAGGGTTTGGGAAAACACGGGTCCCAAAAGACGAATTTTTATGGAGAAAATTAACTTCGGTCTCGTCTTAATGTTACTTTCTAAGAGCTGACTGCCAGGACTTAGGATGTTTCTCATGAGTCCATCGTATTTCTTCATCATCAGCCTATATCCATCCAACGCTGGATGCAGGTCTCTCCAAGTTCTTCTCATCCAACCTCTCACGGATTTCTTATTCTTTATTTTGCATTCTTATGGTAATAAACTACAATTAAATTTGTCAATATATTATTATTATTTACATCTACAGCTTCTTACAGCATGATTAACATGAGTTTAAATTTAAACCTAGTAATTGTAACTGCATAAAAGTCAAATATAAATACATGCTTCAGGTGTAAAGAGCCCTTTTCAGAAAATTTTGATACATGGGGTTCCGTCCATCTGGTGAAAGGGTGTCGTACGGCTAGTGGGCCACGTGCGAGATTTACCCTCGGGTAATACTTTTCTTTCCAGCCCACTTCCACTTCAACTTGCTGATTTTCAGAATGCTTTGTCCTCTGTTATCTAGCATAGTATCCTCGTTGTAAACTGTTTGTATAAACCTACTATTTTGATTTGTATTTACCTGAACATTGCACTGCCTGCCTTCCTCTAGTACTGCAGCAACTTCCAGGGATTCGTCTGTTTCACATTAGTGAACCATGGCGTATTTGCTATATCACGCAGATTTTGGTTTTTTAGAAGTCTGCATTATATTATTGTTACTGTTGCTACCTGTTTCCCATTTTTGGATGCCATTCGTATGTCTATACTGGTTTTATTATGACTTTGTACAACAGCTGTTTGTTGACAAAGACACTTCGATGTATTGACTATAATTATGTAAGAACCTGTACCTAGGATTTTTTTTAAAAAAAAAAATCTAGCAACGACCGTAAATTTTTGCTAATGGTGGTGGATGGTAAAGTGTTAAATTTATTTTCTTATTATATATTTCTATTTCGACCTTAAATTTATTTGAGGCCTGCCCATCTTATAAAATATAATGGTCTTCTATAGTTCATCAATGTCGGTGGCTCAGTGGTTGTGATATTCGGTATTCGTTTACCGAAGTTAAGCACTGCAGAGCTCGATCAGGTATTGGATTGGTGACCGCTTGACCGTTGACGCTGGTCCTGGTTCGGATTCCAAGTTAAACTGTAGGTCCTTAACTCTTGCTTCGCCAACCGTGTGTATCAGGGATCTGCATCTCTTATTGTTGTGACTTGTACAAAACCAGTATTTTTATGTCCACACTGCCTTTTTTCCGTACCTGTATTCCGACATCACATAGGGTTAAACCCGCCCGGGTAAGTACCACCGCATAAAATGAAGGTCTATCGAAGCGGCTATGATCGTGTTTCCCGTCCGTCCAGTGTAGCCTGCTGGAATTGAGGGAAGCTCTGACATGGCACCTACCGACATAATTCACCAAGGGTATTTAGGCTGACATCACTAGTACGTATATTATAGTAATCTATGCTAGTACTGTAGAAAACTGGTGAATTAGGTGATTTAGCCTTCCATGTCAGTTACCATAAAAAAAAAATGTTCTTCAATATTCTAATGCTGGGCTCGAACCTATCTCATTCTTTTCAAATGCATTTAGTCATACACTGCCACAATACTAAACTAGCGTTTATAATGCATTCTTTCAGTTTTGTTCACCATTATCCAGCCTACTTGTTACATTACAAATGTATGGCTCTATTCCCCACAGAGAGGTCTTTTCCCAGCAGCGTGATAATGTGTACAATATCTCATACATACATATCACTCACGCTGAATCCCGACAATGGGGGTAAGCAGAGCAGTCGGTGTTGCACTGCAATAACTCCTGTAAGTTACAGCACAACACCGACCACATCATTTCGCCAGGTATTCGGACAAGATATCAAGCAGCATGTAAGGCACGAAGGCCCACCTACTGCAAGACTTGGTAGAAGTACCGTGCCAAGGTGAGAGGTGGCAAGCCTGTCGCCCTTTAGCACGGCATATTGTCCTTATCCCTTAATTGCCTTTTACGGCATGCATGGGAAGAGATGGGATCATTATTTTAAGTTCCGGCCCCAAACGGTACTGTACGATAATGTACGAGGCAAATTTACAGATCGCGATCGTCACTTTCCACTTGTTATAATGCGTCTACGTGTCCTTAGTAGCTTACTGTTTTGTAGCCAAAACTGTCAAACTTGAAACCAAAATAATTGTCCGTTGACTACAAGGTGCATGTGCGCCAGTCTTGTCGTAAAATCATACGCAATACTCGCGATGGTCATGGGCGTTGAAACTTTTTCAGAGAAGTTTCTTGCCAGTTCTTGTAGGAAGTTGCAAATTGCATGGTGTGTGGCGAACTATTGACACTAATAGAATAAATCTACAAAATTTCAGCACGATCAGCCGAACCGTTTAGGAGATGAACTTAGAAAAATTTCGAGCGTATTTTCGTGCCAGTTCTTCTAGGAAATTGAAAATCGGCGTGTGGGTGACATGTAGAATGGACCTGCAAAATTGCAACCTAATCGGCTGAAACCGTTTAGGAGGACTTATGCGGACATACAAAAAAACAGAAAGACACAAAAAGTTGTTTGACTGGAGTAAGCGACTTCGCTTCGCCCAGCCAACAAAAGTGAGAGGAAAACTGGAAGAGTCGCCTCAGTCAATAAGTCCTGATTATGCTATGCAGAAACATAAATAAATATAGACTTTTCTGCTTAGCAGAAGGCGGACTTATTGCCGGAGGCCATCTCTTCCAGTAAACCTTTATACACTACAACACATTCGTATTGTTAGTGTACAGATTTCCTCGCGGTGTTTTCCTTCACCGGGGTGCATTGTAATTTTGAACACAAATTTTAACCGAGATTTTAAAATACGGAAAAATTGAGCGCATACCAGATATCGAACCCACGACCTCTGGAGTAAGAGGCGTGCGCTCACCAATTAGGCTGCTCCGCAACCCCAAATATTATGTCGATGGGTGGAATCCACGACCGAAGAAGTTATTCGGAGGCTCCTTCCCACAGGTGGCCGCAATTCTGCCACCCGTCATATTTGGGCTAGATATTGCACCAGATGTGCTGGTGAGGAAAACCGACGTTATCGGTATTGGATCCCTAGTTTTTGTGATGTCACTTTTGCCTTGAACTCCAGAAACGATCAAAATCCTTAGACAAGAGACAGCTCAGTGCCGAGGAGGTCCAGATGATCATTGGCTGGGGGGGATTTAGATGCGCAGGAAAATCGCTTGTAGGGGAAATCAGTCCGCCCTGGTATAAAAGGCTCACGCCTACGTTCTACCAACATTTAGTTATAGGAACTAAGCTTAACAAGCTTTTTAAATTACCGCAGTCGCTGAACGACATTTTGAAAACTTCCGGCTCTTCTCGAGGCGACTTTATCGGATTGTCCGACGTTTCGAACAGAGCGTCCTGGTCATGGTCACGGAGACGTCCGCTAGCTACGAGCTTAGCAAAAGTAACTGACGTTGGTTCTGACTTCCGGCTTCTGAGCCGGAAGTTTTCACAATTTTGTTCAGCGACCGCGTTAATTTAAAAAGTATTGAATGGTGGCATCGTTATGTTTTATAGAATCTTATTAAAACATAATACATATTATCTGAATACCTATTGGGTTTTAGCTAGTGAATCAGTAGCTTCCCTCGCTAATGAAATCCCAGCAATGTCCTTCTCTGTCTCAAATACCATGTAGTTATACTGGTTTTTACTCTATGGAGACTTTTGTTATTCTGTTCAGATAGTAGAATCGTTTGAATTTACACGTTAATTAATTCACTTTGAAAAATACAAAGGGAAATTTTTATCCCCCAGCGACCAAGCCGACTCAGCTACTGCCTCCAGCAAAGGTGCTCCAGTGAATAAGTTGTCGAATACAATATGACATGACATATTATACCCGCGTGAGGACAACACTGGCACCAAGACCGAGATATTTATATTTTGAATCACAAAAACTGTTTCCACCCAACGATAGATAATCATGGCAAAAAGTCAAAGGGCTTTTTTCACTTGCATTCAGGCAAGAACAAAACTTAAAATTATTTATCTATCACGCAACAACCGGAAAAGTAAACACGCTAAAAGCGATTTCCTCTCCCCATGATTACTGCGTCAATTAAACACAAAGGCGGCAAACCAACTAGGTGCTAACAAAAACACTCTTAGCACCGACCCATGTAAATGCAAGTCGCATTCACAAATTAATTAAATAGAAAGATTAGACCGACGTACATTTATAAAGGGCTTAGAATGGTCTGTAGACGTATTCCGTGTTTGTAACGCAAATTACGCGTCGTTTACGTGACTCAGCGTTACAAGAACATCGCCTGTTTGAATGTGATATCACCCTAAAGACAAAATTCATTGATTTTTTTGCGCATGCTAAGAAGACGACATGTACAGTGTGGATCGTAATAGTAATATTGGAGGAATGGGTTTAAGTTACCGATCGCGAGTGTAAATTTCCCGCTTGTTTTTATGATATAATAGTAAGTAGGTCTTCTTACTCTCTAGTGAGCTGTAGTTAGGTTATGCGTGGATTATTGCTCGCACGCATCCTCGATAGTATCTTTGTGGTGGAGGTGCTCTCCGGTATCGAATTCACCACTTCAAAGACTCCGAGGTGACCGACAAACTAGAACCATGGCAGCTCCATAGAGACATGGTTCAGGAAGTGTGTGCTCTAAGGAGCTGTTCGAACTGATTCGAATAGAGCGTAGCAGACAGGGAATGCATTCGTTTATTGTGGAGCTGCCTAAAGTGCTCACTAATCATTCCATCATTTCTTTTATCTGCTTTATGTACTGCCAAACTCTGAAATTCACTTTTCTTGCTTTTGCACTGTGTGATCCTTTAATAGAAGCGCAATAAAAAGGCACCTGTTTCTGACGCAGACACGGCATTCGCTGGCTCTGACGAAATTGAATGTTCTTTGGCGCCGTCGGCACAAAAATCCACGGTGATGGTGACATATGTCTAGAAAAAATATAAACTAAAAAAATACAATTTTTATCTTCATACAATTTCCTGTAGACAAATTGTCCAATTAGGACCAAATTACTTACTTCTTGTTTCCCCAACTTACATCCTTCTACATCCATTCATCAAAATAAGTTTTAAAGTGCCAATTCATTCATATGTTCTAATAACCGAAACGCAGAAGTGCGTTACAGCTAACGCTGTACACAGAATAGGTCCGCCGCCACAATTGTATATTATGCTGGGCGGGCATAAACTAATAAATACGTTGGACATGTTCATAAATTAATTATCAAACCGCTTGAAGGAGCCGACACGGCACTGGTTTGGAATATGTGGATTAGAATAGGGATTATGGAGAAATTTGCCGAGGCATTTGGAGTTTGTTTGCTGTTGGCTATTACTAAAAATAACAAATTCTACAGAATTTTAATTTTTTTTCTCTTTAGAATACAAAAGTGTGTTTAATTTTATATCACCAAATATTATAGTTAGCAATTGCCACCAACAACTTTTTGATCCAACCAGTATCTGAAGGTTGAGGTCGGGATGTGGTGGACTTGGTAGTCCCTTTGGTAAGGCCAACAACACAGTCTCTTGAAGGCACCACAAAGTAGGTACTGTTTGTTATCGAGACTCTAGAGTGAAGTTACTGCAGGAGTTAGAAGTTTATTCATCACATCATCCATAGGCAGTATACTGCACTCAGATTTGTCATGGTTTAACCTTTCAAGATTCCTTCAATTCGATTTTCACAGCGAAGAAGAACTGGCAAGAAACATCGTTGGAACTTTTTCACCTCCAATTATTCTTTCCAAAAATGTTTGCCACTGCGTACACATATTCACATTGTATTATCATTATTCGCTCTTTTCTCCTTTCCCAATCTCCCACAAAATATCCTATGGAAAAAATAATTAAATTGGCATAGTTTGGTTTATTAAATAATATGCTATGACCAACATGTTGCAAATTCGAGTATGCCCGTCGTCACATACAGCACCCGTTCAGCAATCTTCTTCTATGATATATATATATATAAAAAACCCTTCGGTATTATTTTCTTTTCATGCCACTCCCTCGACCACTCCACACTTTTCCATCCACTAAAATGCGTTCCCAAAAGTCAAAGGTGGCACGAAACTCCCACATCATTGTCACAAACGCATCTATTGTGCCACACTATTGTACCAGTAGATAGGCACCGACATAATATTAGTCTACTACCACCACCACCGGTATTCTTTGTCTGTCTGACTACAGTAAAGCAACAGTTATTTAACTGTTGCTTTGCTTCCGTCGTCCATTGCAAGATATTTCGATTTAAACAAAATTATACGTGTACGATAGTGATAGAATCACAAGTTATTATTTAGATTAGTAGTTTTATCCTGATTACGAGTTTAGTTCTTTCTTCGCCGTATCCTACACGTTATAGATCAACAATTACTTATATGGATAGCAGAGCAGCGCCTCTAGTGGGCAAATTGCGAACAACTCCATTTCCATTCAAATCTCGTTCTATATTGTGCATACCACGACGTAGAACCCTGTGAAGAACGAACTAAACTCATAATGGAGCTTGGTTGCTGAATTGGGAAAGTTGAAATGTGCGTGCACAGGTACACATTAAAGGTTTATATTTTTACATTTTGGTTTCTTAAATATAAAATTACTGATATCCAATACGATGAGGGATGCGTATTAAAAGATGAAAAGAAGATTTTAGATAGATTTTAGGATTATTTTGAATGGCTCTTTTGAACCTGAAAGAGTGGAGGCACAGCCTGCAGATGGAGTTTTGGGCGACACCTCTAGTACGGGCGATGATAGCGAGATAAGTATGGACGACATTCAGAAAGCATTGAAAGGGATGAAATCAGGTAAAGCGGCAGGGTATGATAGAGTGTCTGTCGAAATGCCGAAGGGTGGTGGTTGGGTGGTTGCAGACCTGTTGCACCGACTCTTTTAATGTGCTGACGAAATGGATAAGTAAGTACCAGATGATTGGTGCAAAGCTGTGATCGTCCCGCTATATAGAGGAAAAGGCTCGCAACAGGAATGTAAAAACTACTATTAAGGGTACACAGAATGAAACTGAACGCCCTACTAGGTAGGCGAATCCTGTGTGGTCTTCACATGTAAGTTGAGTACGCTGTAAAATATTGGAAATAACAAAATCTTAAATTACAACATTTTCTCCTATCAAAGCAAGTATGTCACAATATGTTCAACGGCAAGACTAATAGGTAAGCGGACTCCTTGAAGAGGCTAGCGTGAAGAGCGCTCAGGTGTTAACAGGATCCTGACTTGATTAGAGCTAGGAACACTTTCACCTGTTGCAGAGTTTGCGATATTAAATGGCTCGTAAAATTTGTTCATTGAGCGAAGAGGTCAAACATAGCCGCCTGTGGTCCATCTCTGTCTTTGGTTACAAACCTGGAAGTGCACGGCATGTCAACGTGTCGCACGTAAGCCAATTGTACGGGAATGCCACATTTAACTGCCTACATGGTAATATCGCATTGCCACACATTTTTGGCCTTCGTTGCTATTCAGTGCACTTCCAGTCTTGGAAAGACATCGAGATAGACACAAACTTCTGAGAACGCATCGTGTTCGAAATCGTTCCTGTGTCGTAGGCGAAAATATGGAATAGTCTTCCGGTGAATGTGCTCCATACCACCTACAAGCTGGGGATCTTCAAATTGGACAACACCTTTTCGTCCGCCTTTTAGCTGGCTCGGCGCCTCTCTGAGAGTGGTTTCGTGAGGTGTGGTGTTATTGGCTTTGTCCGATCTTCTTTTGAAGTTTTTGGCACAGCCACCCATGCTGGTTGTCTATAAAAAAAATTACTACAGGGGGTTATGGGTCTAACTACTGTATCTGTGCGATTCCTTCAAATTACATACCTACTCGTCGTTCCGGTGAATGAAAACACTGTCGGGAAACCTATGTGATTCCACTTCCATCCAGTTGGTCTTATAAAAGCGAAACCCGTATTTTCAGAACACATAAAACCATTTGTTCTAAAAATAAGCCATAAGACCTGATGTATGAATTTCTGTGGAGGGTACCTCACCTGGGCAGGTATTCTACGAAGTGACGAAGTACTGACACCGAAATGTGCAGTTCACTCGCTCGCACGGGAGCGATTAGAGTGAGAGATAATTATGGAAGTCGTAAGCTTTCCGTTCCGTTGCGTAGCATAATAACCTCGATGGGCTGTTGGTGGTGTCAGCACTGTCGGCTTGGTGGCGGACGCCACCAGCCTGGTTGTGCCACGGTACTTCTTTGATGTCCCGCAGACACCACGGTGGCGCAACTGGTGATGCAATGGTTGCACCACCGTTGTGTTCTAGCGAGAAATAGTAAAAAACCAAATGCCTCTCATATGTCAGTGAGAGAGGCCAATTCCCAACAGCTATAGAAAATAAGTTTTGCTATATTTAGCTAAGCTTTTGAAGGGGAATTTTAACAATAGAAAGACATCATTGTGTCTGTCCATTATCCAGCTGTTCAGTTAGTTTTCAGATCCCCCTGTGGTTCTCCAAATCGTTCTTCAAAGGTCACGAACGAGAACGGGTTTCTTCTGAAATCGGATGGATAGACAGATAGACAGACGGATGTCAAAATTATTTCGCTGATAGGATTTTCGATTTTTAACGGAACCATAAAAAGAGCCCTATTTGGGGCTGCTATTATGGTTGGCCCAGGGCAGTAAAATATTGAGTCGCTTTTTCGCTATTCCGCGCTGATCTTGGGAAAAAAATTATCTTCTCCGTACATTCATCGGATTAGCTTTCTGGAAGGCGGCTGGCTGGGCTTAGATAGATAGATAGATAAATTCTTTATTGCACACAGAAAATAATGAGATACAGAAAACATAAAAGAGTAAAGAAT
>WYDE02171514.1:0-10934 GCA_009867175.2 Adela reaumurella | reverse complement strand
TGCACGTGTTGTTGAACGCTATATCCATCCATGGTGATTTGGCAAAACAGACTGAATAAATGACAGCCAATTTGACATATGTAGCTTCAACAAGATGGCCGCTATCAACTGTCAAAGTTCGGAAGTCCCTATTGAAAGATCCTGTACTACCGTACCTATGTAACATAGTTAGGACGAGCAAGGAGAACTCCTCTCACTAGGCCACACATCTTCCCATTTCGTGGTAGGCATTCACTACACATACTGAACCTATAGACTTGAAATTGTACAATTATACAATTCCTATTCAAGTAAATAACATTACATAAATATGAATTAAGGCCTTACGCACACAGCATATATATAGTTAATATTCCAACAACCATTTTTTACCCATGTTCGAGGGCTAAGATGTGCATAATAATCACACAAGTAATATTTTAAAACACGTATCGAAATTTTGTAGGATAGCCTATTCTACGAATTTTTATATAATAGCATCGCGTTCCATACTACTTAGTAGATTATGAGAAATTGTTTACAGACTTGTGGACAAACTTCGCCCTGAAAAGAAATGATAAGTACATATTTCTCAATGGTACGAACTTACCCATCAGAATGTAGAACAAATCCAATAGGACAACGACAGGAACGGTCGCGGCTGTTAGGCAGACACATGTGGGAGCAGCCGCCGTTGTTGCGGCCGCAGTGGTTCCTGAACGGAGGCTGCCGTTGCGGGTGGTAGCTAGAAATGCCGTTAACATTTTTGATTTGGCTAAAATCTCACGTCAAATGAATGCACCAGGCAAAGACCTTTGACACCAGGAAATAGTCTAACTAACCTACATATCAAAGAAGATTTATTAGCCTCTCTACACTATAGCCTGTATACGAGTCTTATCCCATATGAAATCTATCACGTAAGAAGATACCAGAAGTCTCCATGTTAATGTACACGTGTCTTATCCCACATTAAATCTATCCCATATGAAGATGCCAGAAGTCTCCATAATCAATGTGCAAGAACGAGTCTTATTCACATGAAATCCGTCCCATATGAAGATGCCAGAAGTTTCCATGACAATGTACACAATCTTAATTCTACATGAAATATATTCAGTATAAATGTAGGTATAAATCTAAAAATAATGTAAACATATGACGAATCTGAATGCAGTGTACTGCCTATGGATGATTAATAAACAATACAATACAATACAATTCCATAAGAAGATTCCAGAAGTCTCCATGACAATGTACACAAGTCTAATCCCACATGAAATCTATTCCATATGAAGATGCCAGAAGTCTCCATGACAATGTACACAAGTCTAATCCCACATGAAATTAATTCCCTATGAAGATGCCAGAAGTCTCCATGACAGTGTACACAAGTCTATTTCCATATGAAGATGCCAGAAGTCTCCACGATCAATGTACACGAGTCTTATCCCACATGAAATCTATCCTGTTCACTCACACTCGCCATCAAGTCTATGCGTGCGCACGGACAGATAGGTAGCATCCTTTATTGGTTTCTAAACCAATAACGCCGCAGTGTATTCTTCCCAGACACACGCATACACTTGACGGCGAGCTGAGTGATCTGGTTGCTCTCCTCTTACGGTCACGTGACGGCGAATATAGCACAATGAGTTTTGTAATTTTGGCCCTGTGTGAGTGCGAGAGCAATATATTTGTACTTACATGAGAAACAGTAATACTCAGTTACGTGTGAATGACCTAAATTATCCCTGCTCCACGCCAAGAGCTTTAGTGGTAATTCTGACCCAAACGACACGACAACAAAGGGAATAAACCCTGAACTAATCCAACAAAATGGAAAGACAACAAGAATTGTTTGAAAATGGGATATAAGTCCTGACGGAACACTGATTCTGTATAGAAGAAATCCTGACATAGTGAAAAGGAAACAAGAAGTGTTTTAAAATGGAACATAAGTTTTGACGGATCGAAGGTTTTGAAAAGAATAAACCCTGAAATAATGGATAGAAAACGAGAAATATTTGAAGAATACGACTCATTCAAGTTAGGACGCACATTGCGAGCCTTTAATAAAAAAATCAGACAATGCAGACATCAACTGCATTCTGAGAACAGTTTTGTACATCAAAACTGATTCCACAGAACTCAATACTGCCAATCATAAAATACATCAATCAATCAATCACACAGGGATAACATTCAACAAAGAAACAATTTAAAACTGGTGTAATATTTGAATGTGCTAACTCATATAATAAACTAGGTACCTTTAGAATTGCCTGATGATGAAATAGAAATATCAGTTTTTAAAAATAAATTAATTAAATTACTACAATGTAAGACCTATTATAATCTTGACTTTTTTTTGGTAATTGTGAAATTAATTTCTGTCCAAAAAAATTATTGCATGATAAATAATAAAAATGATTTGATTTATTGATTTTGTATGGATTGATTATATTTGACGATGTAAATGATTACTCAATAATCCGTATAATACTGAATACTGAATCCTAGATGGGTCATAAGTCCCAATGGAACATTGATTGTGTAGCAAATAAACCCTGACATTATGAAAAAAAGACAACAAGTGTTTGAAAATGATACATACATAAGTGCTGAAGGAACAAATATTGTGTAAGGAACCAACCCTGAAAGAATGGAATGTTTCCTAGGCCTTGACGAAACAAAGAATAATGGAAAGAAAGCAAAAAAATATTTGAAAATGGGACATAAATCCTGATGGAACATGCATTGTGTAGCGAATAAACCCCGACATAATGAAAATAAAAAGAAAAACAGATGTTTTTGAAAATGGGACATAAGTACTGACGGAACAAAGATTGTGTAAAGAATACTTGTAATAGTAAGAAATAAAATAATAATGTTTGAAAATGGGACAAAAGTAACATCACAAATTTTATAAGGGTAATCCTAGGACAAAGTGTACTGTCGATAGAAGCTAGCGAGGTGAAGCCACTTCTCGAGGCGCCGTTGGGCGGACGGCTCGCTGACGCGACTGTAGGTTAAGCCGTGTTTAAATGTGACGTCCGCGGACGCATCTTTGTATCTAGCCATTAGTCGTCGACCACTCTTGACTGTGTAAGAAACTCTTTGAACATTTTACCTACGTGACTTCTTAATGAACGCGCGGCGAGGCCGGAGACCGCACTATGAATGCCCTTCGACGCTCGTCTGCTTTTCCGTCTCTCTCTATCTTACCGGAGCTAAGACTGTAAATCTAAATTCTGTTCTTGCGGGATAGATAGACAAGCAGCCTTCATTTGCGCGCGTCTATATCTACTGTCTCGCGCACACTTATAGACTTCTCAGCTACTTCGAGTGAACAGTTGTTATCGGACAACAGGAAAAATTACACGAGGAGGCATGAAATCCTAGACTGGGGTAAACTTGAATTTTGATACGTCGTCCTTGTCTCGGATCACATGAGGAATAGACCACAAGATATTGTTTAGGTGGGATTGCCCTTCTTGTCACGTGACTGCAAAAATTGCCATAGAATTGGGGCATTGTGTCTTCTGCTCGAATGCATAATTTTACCACTATACCCAGGCCGCTATCTCATGAACTTTATTAAAGATGGGGATACCAGAAGCGGTGGAGAGAGAGAGACAGGAGATGACTGGACGTGCGCGGACTGACTCGTGCAATAGACTGTGCGTTGTGTCCGGCGTGCCGCACTTAGTGTAAGGGAAAGTATTATATTGTGTTTGAGCTACGCGCGTACGCGAGTGTGTAGAATAATGTATGACGTAGTGATTTTTTACTGAAGCGTAGTGACGGTTGATTTGTTTACGTTGTGAGCGAAACCTGCCTCGACGCGCTCTTACACTTTTCATATTTCTATGTGACATTTTATTTTTACACCTCAGTTATTTGTATTACTATTTTTTACTGTATTAATTATACAAGGGAATCTTGAATTTTATAATTTTAAATGTCTCTTTTAAAAATGATTGGACTGCTTCGTAGCTGTATAAGATGGCAATATGGAGCGAGGTGTGATGCGAGAGCCGCACGGTTCGCGGCCGGTGTAGCGCACTAACTGTGAAACTGTCGTGTGCGGCTAGGGGGCGAACAACACGCCCGTAGCTCCCTCTCTTCGCTCGCTAAGTTTCAGAGTTGTGTACCTACGGCAATGTATCACGGAATGCTGGCCGAGTGCGGTGCAGGGTAGCTTTTTTTGATATCGTGCCTTAGCTCTAGAGTTTGTTGTAGCGTCGCCGCTACGCGTCGGCTACTCTGTATTCATCGGTTTAATTATTTAGTTCAATTCGTATGGCCCCCGCCTACCTTATCGTCTAACCCTACTCAACAAAATGTCAAAATTTTCTGTAAATATAATATATATCACAATTCAGAGTCGACCGGCCTGATTCATCGAGCACATACACCCAATTCAAACAAGCAGAAACGTTAATGCAATCTACGCTTCATGTGATCTGTTGATATGGGCGAATTTTTGATGTATTGAAATACGTACTTAAAAAGGTACAAAAATAACAATTGAAAAATATCACTTATCATTTTGATGAGTGATGGGTTGGCGCCCAACGCGGGGCACAGTTCTGGTGCAGGTGTGGCGAGGGGTGGTAGCGGGGGGAGCGCTCAGTGATGTCGTTGTAAAGTAACATACTAACTCTAAGAGTTCCTTATTATTTTTAAAGCACTTACGGCCATTGTAGTGGCGCGGGGGACGACACCGCGGACCCGGCGAGGTCACCGATACTCCTTTGTACATTTTTCGTTGTAGTTTTTGTAAAGTATAGAAATACTCCGAAATGGTGTCTTCCGATGTGACCCACGGATCTAATGACTGGACCCGGGTCGCAAAGTCGTCCCGCCGCGCTCGGCGCGTGCAATTCTAGTATAATTTTAATGCATTTTCCGTAAATAGTTTGCGTGCAAAGTTTTTTATTTAAAGCATTTCGCTCGCCGCTGCCGCGTCGGGTAGCGCATTTTATACGTTTTTTTACTCGCTCAATTTTATTTTACCCGACTCGATATCGCTCGCCTATTGGCGCAGCAGTCGACCGGCGTCAGTGTTCAATCGAAACATTAGGCTAATTATACTTTTAATTTTATCTTATTTCGCAGATGTGACAATTATGTATTGCGACTTGCGTGTCGCTCGCGCGGAGGTTTGGCGAGTGCGTGTGGGGCTACGCGAGTCTGTTTATGAAGCGCCAAATTTAGTCAATTAGAACTGTGTCAAAGTTGCGTCTCTCCGATGCGCGAGCAGCGTAATTGCACAATTTTAAGTGTACATAAATTTTCTTTTAAAATAATATACATGAATGTTATGGAAAAGTATTCGTTTGTATGAAGCTTTCTGAGTAGTTATTCTTCAAAATTATGTATAATAATAAAATTGAATATGGATCTCAGAATGTGGGCTCGGACAGGAGCAGTCGTAATGCTCGGGCTCCACTAGCGGTGAAACCAAATGACATTGCGCCTCTTGCAATGAGTCGGACAGTAGAAGTGAAGCCGTTCTTCTCAGGGGCTAGTGTATTCCAGGCCTAATCTGTAACCGCATTTGTAATACTGTATACAAATGGAAAATCATCACTTCTATTTAAATTTTCATAATTTCTACTGCCACATTGAAATCACACGTTATGTTAAATTTTAATTCGTAACCGCATTTAGGTTACGCGATGCACGTTGTCCTCTCGCTCTGGCGCCGCCCCTCTCGCTCGCTCCAACCATTTTGTTACCTTTCTGTAAGCTGAATATGTAGATTAGTGAGCGGTGTAGACTGAGCGGGGGAAGGGACGGGGCGGACGGACGGACGGACAGCACCGAGGTAGTTTATGATTTGTCCCTCCATTAGTTTGTGTTGTGACGTCTGTGAGCTGTCGGCCGTCGGCTGTCAAACGTACATTATAAAATAAACAAATGCAACATGCGCAAACTCTTTCATTTACATACATACTGTGCTCGCTTGCAGTGGAATGTGGACTTTGAGCAAGGGCAAGCCAAACTACACTGACCATTTAGAAAAAAATAATTTCCTGCCTATACATGAACAACCATATCGTGCCCGCAATTTCTAGTCATGTCAAGTCGTCTCAATCATTTTGAGTTGTCTCAAATCATCTCGCGTCATCTCGAGTCGTCTTGAGACATCTTGGGTCGCCTCGAGTCATCTCTTAAGAGTCGTCTCGAAACATTTCGAGACGTATCGAGTCAACTCGAGTCGTTCCAATCGTCGTTTTGCAATCGTCTCGAGTCATCTCTAGTCGACTAAAGTTATATTGAGTCATCTAGAATCGTCTTAGAGTTGGTTTGAGTAGTCTCGAGGCATCTCGAGTCAAAAATGTTGTTGCTTTCATCCAGACAATTGGCTCTTCCGAAAATTTTCAACCAATTTGTTGTATTGAGCGTTTTTATATTTTCTGTACCGCGCCCATACAAGTTCACTTAAAAACTATGTTAAAAAGCGCTAAATCTGGCGCCGACAGGGCTAAGCTGGCAGCAGAGGTGACAACGAATAAAATCGCCAAGCCGGCGATACGTGTGTATACATGCACGGCTTTCTATCACAAATAGTGCTCCGAATTTGTGTCGATGGATTAGTGCTTCTGCCGCGGCAAACTGGCGGCGCCACTGCCGCGCGTCCATTTCGTAAACAAACTGTGTTGTTTACTCTCGTCTCTCGTGAAATGCGCGTAAATTTTAAAAGATTATTCAATCTTTTAAAATTTAGGGATAGATGTTTCCGATTTTTTAATTATACGCCTTCACGCTTCGGCAAGCCGGGCTTTTGTGCTTCTAGGGTACATCCGCCACAGCTCGCTTGCTAACTACTCCCTAGTCCAAATCCTAATGAACGTTATATTGAATGTGTGTCCATTACTTGAATGTGGACATTCCAGCATGTTATCCCATTTTTTTCGTCGTCTCCTTCGCATCTAATAACCTCGAGGGTAAAATTTTGGGCTTTCTCTATCGAGCCGAACGAAAGTTATCTGTTTGATACAGATAACTGATCGATAACGATAATAGATATTGAATTGAAATGCAAATTATTCTCCTAGCATGCTTATTAAAGCATGCTAGGAGTTCTTGCAGCACAACACAGATTGCTCTGCTTACCCCAATTGTCGGGATTCAGCGTGAGTGATATGTATGTATGTATTTATAACTACAAATGAAAATATTCTACCATCATGGGTACGACGGGCATCGTTCCCAGGATGATCCTTTGCCTGTAGCTAAGGGCAGACTACGTGAAGCGAAATGAGGGGGGAAACTTCAGAACCCTTTTGACGTGAATTTGTTGAACGTCTTCCTCGTCGTTCCAACAGGCATTCTAGAAAAATTGTGTCACGAAAAACATGTACTTTAGCTTCATATTCCTACAGTATAAAAATTCTAGTAATACCTTTGGTAAGATTCATGCAATGAAAAAAACAAAATATATTTATTTCAAATGTAAATTCAACAGCTTATCAGATTCTGCTATGACATCGTAGACCGCAGAAATGTGCACTTATGAAAACCTTCGATTTAGGTAACTGTCAAATTCGCCTGTCAAATGTCAAAAAACCTCAATATTACCCAAAAAAAAAATACAAATGTGTAACGGGCTCTGCAGCCGGTTGGGCGGGGGCTGGATAAAATGTTCTTACGTGATTTGATAGAGTGATTCAATATCTCGGACCCAAATTTTTCTTTTCTCGATACCTCCACCGCGGAGGGGATGGCGCAAAGGATGTTTTTCACCTTCTCGCACGCTTTGTGAGTAAGTACGTCATGCGATTAGAATGAAACCAGTGTCTAAAAATTTCACTGATCGATTCGCTCACGAGGAACTAAAATAGTGACAGTTAACTGTCAAATTCGGCTACCAAATGTCAAAAAAACTCAAATTTACTGAAAAAAACACAAATGTGTAACAGGTTCTGCAGCCGATTGGTTTAGAGCTGGATAAACAGCCCACCCATTTTTTTAGATTTTTCTTCCCCGAATTGAAAATCTTTTAAGTTCGAACATTTAAAAAAATTTACGTTGGGTTTATCATAAAATTTGTATAGAAAATGAAAGCATTACCTATATAGCGAAAAGAGAAAGATTGATCGCCAGAGAATCGTTTTATATTTTACAGTAGACCACAGCACTTAGACTGATGTATTTATATAGGGCTACATTTTGAAAAATTCACATTTGACTTTCCTAGAGGTTGCAAAATCGACCTTCGGCATTTATGTTTTCCCAACCCCTAAACGTTGTCCGATTTGTATAATGTTTATTTATTGTAATAAGGATAGTCCTATCTACGTACCTGTCACTTTTTTAATTAGATAAAGTATAAGATATCGGAGATAAATTCAAATTACTTTTTCATATAAAACATTGAAATTTTTAAATTTTAGTTTCATAATGCTTTATTAAATCCTTGCTTAAGTATATCAAAACATAAAAATAACAGGTACGTAGACTAGATACTCCTTATTACAACAGTAAAAAAAATATAAAAATCGGACGACGTTTAGGGGTTGGGAAAACGTAAATCCCGAACTACAAATTTATATGGAGAAAACCAACCTCTGTCTTGTCTTAAGATAAGTGCTGTCGATTCAAAGAATCTATCAGTTATTTTTACAAACTTGATTAGTAAAGTGATTAGGAATTAGCGATCACAGTACTTGATTCGATTAACATAATCTCTCAAATTAGATAAGACGTGCGTGCGAGTATATATAAGGCTCGGCTGGAGGGTACGTACAAAGCTTCTCACGGGGCTGACAAGATGGCGATGTGGTATCTGGTGTTGGTAGCAGCTTGCGCTCTGTACGTCACGGGCGCACAGGGCTACACCATCGATCCAGCCGACGCAGATCTTACTGTCGTAAGTACCTAAACTTTCTTACATTATTATTTATTTTGCATGTTCCATATATTGCGCATTAATTTATACTAGGACGGGAATACAGTCATGGCCATGACGTCTGGATCCAGATTCATGTGAGTCATGGATTGGAACCAGATTTGAAAGAATCTGAAGGAATTGGGCTGAATATCGTAGTTCGGCGCATATCGAACATCTTAGTCAACTTCATTCGAGCTGGTTTGATTTTCTTGGGCTTGGCGATCCCTCTTCTCACCCGAGAGTGTTTTGGTCGATTATGCCTTTTTATTTTGCTCTTCCTGGTTGTTGGTCGCAGCATTTGATTTTTCCTATCGTCACTACAAATTTTATTATGTTTTAAATTTTTATTTTTATTGTGAATTTAGTAAATATTCTTGTTTTTTTACGGATACGAAAAATACTTGGCGCGTGTTAGCGTTAGCGTGGAATGTTGGGCCGACGACGCCCAAAAGCATTCGGTTTCAAACGGGGGCTGCCAATGCTGTGAATCACGGAGCCTTTTGGAACGCCAGCGTTCACAGTAATAAATTGGCATCTAGAAGCAGCCGTCTGCGTTTACTAGTACCTGAAAGCTGCGGCCGTACGGGAAGTCGGCGTTTCAGTCGGAGGAGAAGCCGTAGGGCGCCAATCTTAAAAAAGTGAATTGTGCCAGACGCTGTCAAAGACCTTTGACATGTCTAGAGTCTAGACCAATCGCCAAGCTTCACCACAGTCTTCCAGCGATTGAGTAACGCACACTACGGGATCACCTGCAGAACGTACATATTGGCCTAAAGGCGTAGGGTATTGGTCGGACGGAGATGACATTGGTGTTCTGTAGGTACGCATCAATAGAGCATTCATAATTCGCTCCAACGCCTTGCAAAGCAGGGAAGTAACAGCTACCGGACGATAGTTGGCTGGGTCAGAACGATCGCCTTTATTTGGGACGGGCTGAATGTGGGCAGGTTTTCAAGCCGAAGGTACTCGGCTGGAGGAAAAAACAGGTGAAACAAACGCGTGAGGACAGGTGCTAACTCAGGAGCACACTCCTTCAACACTAGAGCAGGGATCCTGTCAGGTCCACTCGCTTTCCTGACATCCAGATCGAACAGCTCCGCCCGTGCAGTGCATTGATGAAACTGCACCATGTATTGAACACTCGCATCTGGGGATTGACGGGAGAGGGTTCAATCTCACTTCTCATTAGAGGCACTTTTCTCTCCCCGAATTTTGACGCAGTGGAGGCACCTTGGCGCGAGCCCCGCTTATAGAGGTTAAGGTGACATACAACCATCATTTAGGAGCAAAAAGCGACACCAACAGGTCGGCTTTCTGTTTGACGGAATGAGGGGGGTACCGTCAGGTCCTTCCGATGGAGTTAGTACAGAGCGACAGAAGTTCAGCTGGGTAGACTTTACCAGGGACCAGAATTCACGGCTTCCCGAGGGATGACTTATCAACCGAACACAAATTCTGCCCAAGTGTTCGGACTTCAACAACCTCTTAGGTTCTTTGTTGGTGTGGTTTGTTTGTTGGTTTGTGTGTGTGTGCAGTGCACTCGAATGTTGCTACTTTTCTCCAAAACGGGATAACCATTTATATACGATTTTCTGTAAAATCTTTGTGATTCAAATTGTTGCCATCCGTGTTCCCAATTTCTATTAAAGTGTAGCAGTATATTATGTCTATCTTAGAGATGCGTTAATATCTATTTTATTAAGTAGGTACTCAATCGTAATTTCAAGTAAATGTAAAATTGTAACTCATTTCAGGGCAGGAAATGGTAGCTTCCGACGGATTTACTTGAATAGTCGGGGGTTTTAAAAAATTTATATAATCTTTTTTCGATACCTACTTAATTTGCGGGTTTTTTTTTCAAAATGTTTAAATTAGTTTTTATTATTGTTTGTTGATTTAGTTACTGAACCTCACTGAAATTTTAAGGAAGGACGACTATTGGCTCACGAAGTTAGTGAAGTATCAGATTCACCTCGGTGAAGGAAAACACCGTGAGGAAACCTATACACTAACAATACGAATGTGTTGTAGTGTATTAAGGTTGACTGGA
>WYDE02171403.1:0-10939 GCA_009867175.2 Adela reaumurella | reverse complement strand
AATCCGGAAAAATTGTGCGCATACCAGGTTTCGAACCCACGACCTCTCGAGTAAGAGGCGTGCGCTAACCAACTAGGCTACTCCGCAACCTTAGATGGCAGAAATGTATAGACAAGAAGGGTAACAACTTTGATTAAAGAAATCTGTTACCTATATAAAAAAAAAAACATTGTTTTAATTTGTCAGTACGAAACGGCAATTTCATACTTTAACAATATTTCAAAATCGCATTGGAATTCAGGCAGTGAGCCATTTAATATTGTTCAGTAGCAGGTGTGGTCTAGTTTAGGTAGCTATGTGAGGTTTTTTTATGTTCTAATAATCTATTTATTTTTTTAATGCTACACTACACTAAACTACACTACACTAAAAATAAAAATAGTACCTTTTAACTGTAACTTAACTAAGAACTCGAGCCCTAGGAGATCAAAAGTTTTCGACAGTTTACTTATTTCATTGTTAATATAATTTTTGCAACAAAAGACTTATTTTTTTTACATTGTTGTTTGTCACTTGAAACGAAAAGAGATAAATTAAAATTTGACCATAAAAAAAAATAAAGATGGAGACTTCAAATACACAACGCTTTATTATTACACTATCGAATTTCAAAGATAATTTGTTTATATATTAATGTAATAGGATGGTGGAACTAGGAACCTGGTAACAGGAGTGAATGGCCCTAATTTTATTGTATGTGGTATGTGTTAATATTTAGGAGTTAAACGGATTACAATGCAATGATTCAAGTCCCTTATTCCTTATTTACTTATTCCTTTTACTTATAACTTCCTAGAAGAACTGGCAAGAAACTTCTCTTAAAAAAATACTTTGCCGATCGGGCTGAAATTTTGTATTTTATGTATCAATAGCTCGGCACATAGCAATTTTAAATTTCCTAGACGTACTGGCAAGAAACTTAGCTGGAATTTTTCCTGAACGGTTTGGACGATCGCGTTGAAATTTTGTACGTTCATTCTATGTATCAATAGCTCGCCACAAACCAATTTTAAACTTCCTAGAAAAACTGACAAGAAACTTCGCTGGAATTTTTTTTCCTAAACGGTTTGGCCAATCGGGTTGAAAATTTGTAGGCTCATTCTATATGTCAATAGCTCGCCACATACTAATTTTAAACTTCCCAGAAGAACTGGCAAGAAACTTCGCTACTAATTTTTCAACGGCCATCGCGAGTACCTATCGCGAAGCCTTAGGCCAGCCAGACTGGCGCACATCTACATTGTAATCATCACTACCACACAACCAAGTTGTTTTCCACACTAGCAAAGTAAGTATTTTTATCAGTATACTTACGTAATTCCTTCATCAACCATCATTCAACTAACGACGGTGGGATTCCTATGCATTCCATATTATAACATCGAGGAAATACTATCAAAATAGTAGGTATTCATGTTATCAAATAAAATTATTGAGTACCAATAATAAAAAAATAATTATTTGAATACAAACTTGTGTGAATGTAAATTTATTTCGTAAGAAGTTGTCATGTCGAACATAATTTTATCATTTAGACCAAATAATAAAATTACATTTCAGCAGGGTACAAAAACAATCATAAAAGAGCTAAGGAAAACTCATTTGAAAATAACAATACATAAAAAACCCAATGAATAAAATATTTCAGGAAAAACCCAAACAATGGAAATTTATAAAAAAAAAATTAAAAGTTAAAATATTATTGGATACCTTTGCTTAAAATTAATAAGTTTCACTAGGTCTATAAATCGAATAACGTACATATTAAAAGTACGTATTAACCATGTTATAAAATCATATGATTTTGCCGAAAATGTCAATTAATCATGCCATCACGCTCTTTCCAAGAAGCGTAAGCAGAGACAATAGAACGCCATTTTCTACTCTCCCTCCTGATATACATCCTTTGTTTCGTCCACTGTCATACATCGCTACGTGCACTCCGATTACGGGTGTTGCGAACTTTCCCTTTTAGTAACATATTACCTATTTGGTCCTGGTATTTTGCCTAGGTATGTTTGGCTATACAAGAAACATCGCAGGAATACGAGAATCAAATCGAGAGTTAGCAATAATAATTATTTCTATCACTTAAAATTTTTTACATCAATTTTGTATTAAATTACGCAAACTAATTAATTCAAGAATATCAAAAATAAAATCATTCGTACATGGCTTGCAATAATTATCTGTCTGACTAAAGTAGGTATCCCAAATTCATTTGTTTAAAACAACAGTGAACCAGATAAGGTCACAGACGTAAAATACATTTTGGCTATAAATAATTTCAAATAAATTAATATAAAATATGCCGAAAGCAAAAACGATCTCTGTTTTATGTGCTACACCGACGTCTCCCAAAATTTTAAAGTAGACATTTGCAACAGATGCTGTTTACGTGCAAACCGTACTGCTGTCGCCCAACATCTTCAGAGATTAAAACCTCACCTTTTGTTATTAACGGAGACTCCTAGAAGACCTTGACATATTGGAATACAGTCTCTTGGAGAGATGTATGTCCTAGAGTGGTGTCTGTGCATATGGTCGACCCGATGTCTCCGTCAAACGGCTCACTCCTTTTGAAAACCCTCAATTTCCAGTGGTAAAACCACTGGAAATTGCGGTATGGATCCTCGTCAACGTTCCCCACGTGCTGAGGGTTTACGCGGGTGTATACCGCTCTTCCGCTCAGGTGCCAAGGAAAGTGCAGCATTATTTGAATATTTCAGCAGCTCGGCCGATAAATTGCTCTGTCAACTACCTACAGCAGAAATTGTGATATTGGGATATTTTAACACCAAACATACGGACTGGCTTGGGTCCTACATCACGGATGCTGCTGGTAGGGATGCTTATAACTTGGGCATCATTTGACACAGATCGTCCCAGGTATATCTAGAGTCTCTATAGGAACCCGTCGCATAGGGCAAACCTGATGGACCTTGTCTTGACTTCGGAACCTGTATCCCATTATACAGGGCTGTTGAGAAAGGGAATTCTCTGGGGAATTCGAATCACTGCCTTGTATCCACAAAGTGTCAACTTCGTACTATGTTTACCCAAGACAGTACGCGCACTGTCTGGCACTACAAGTCTGCACAATGGGACGACCGCCGAACTTTTTACGGAAGTTATCTTTGGCAGGAGACATGCTTTCGGTCTATCGACCCGTCTCAGATCACCGAAGCTGTCGCCGAGGTAATTCTGCAGGTCATGGAATATTTTATTCCTAGTTCTGTGGTTCCCGTCGGTGGCAAGCAGAAGCCCTGGTTTAATCGTCAGTACCGCTTGACTGTCGAGGCGAAGGACCAGACCTTCAAACGGTGGTTGAGCGATCGGTCTGTGGAGTATCCTTCTGTCTGTGCAGCCTTCAACTCTTCTGCCAAGTTCAGCAAGCGTGTGCTAGACTTGACCAAATTTGAGCACGACCGAGGAGTAAGCCAAAAACTCACACTTGGCGAACTCTATCTGTCGGAACTTCTGCCGAGCCGCATCACCACCGCTAGAGCGTCCCGATGGATCACACCCTATACTTGCTAAAGAAAAGGCGAATATATTCGCTCGCATTTTCGCTTCCAACTCGACCCTAGATGATCAAGGCGCTACCTCTCGGTCGTTACCTCAATGTGTACAGCGATGCATGAGGTACGATTCTATAACTGGACGGTTTTCAAAAGTCTAAGTCAGTTGGACGCTTCCAAGAACTGTAGTGCGGGCGGCTTTCCTGTGCGTGTACTAAAAATGCGTGCACTAGAATTGACATCTATTCTAACTCACCATTTTAGACGCTCTTTCTCTGGTGTCATGTCTGCTTGCTGAAGGAAGGCCTCGGTCCAACCAGTACCCAAAAAGGGCAACTCAGCTGATCCCAAAAACTATAGGCCCATTGCGATAACTTCTCTCCTCTGTAATGAATGGTTGAATGAAGATTATAGGCAACAGTAGCCTAGGACGACGAAACTTAGGGACACCATGAGAAAACTCACATGCAAGCGGTTTGTCACAGTATAATTGTAAGAAATGTAACATATAAATAACATAACATATAAATTCTCAATCAATGAGAGAGAACTGTGACCAGCAGAGTCAGAGTGTTATAAAATGGCTCTATAAGAAACCTATTTCAATAAAATTGTATTATTGTGACTGGCTATGCATTTTCAAAAATGAAATCCATTATTCACGCTGTGAATGCAGATAATCTACCCTTTTGGCATATCACCCTAACTTGCTATGTATATAACTATACAGTAAAATTATAAATAAAGTTTTTATCACATCATGACTTTCACTATTCCCGTTTGGCTGGATATTGTAGGTATCCCGTTAATGTCAACAAACGACCGAGCTGAGCTGACTCAGACAGAATAGCCGGCGTCGATTCCAGGCACGGTCGTGTCTTGCTTGTCTTGTTTAATATATATATTTTTTTCAATTGACACCTAAGCATATTTTTGTGAAGTTATCGTGTCATCAAAGAGTATTTATCAGGTCAGTGTAAACGAGTTTAAATACCTACTAGATAATTTTTTTATATAGATTATCATAGCGACTATTTAATTTCCATTATTGTTTTTTATATAACTGTCTACTTTCACTTCAAGTAGACCCACCCATATTTTTGAAGAAGCTTTAAAAAAATTCTATAAGACGCTTAGTTAGACTTAAAAATAAAAATACATGTATTTATCAATTTATTATTTTTAGCATAACTGCGAATCTGAATTTTAAAAACATATTTATATTTTTATATAAAGCATTAATACATTTAACACAATTTCGTATACCAACTTTGATCGAATGCAAACATGGCATTATTTAATTTGGATATTTCTCGAACATGGCAACCGGTTTGGATATCCTCAATAAGTGCCTTGGCCCATCCGGTTTGGCACAGAATCCCAGGCGAGACCTCAAATAAAATAGGCACAAACAAGCACTATACTATGGTACTAACTATATATAATATATACAGGGTGTTTGGCACATGGATGGACAAACTTTTTTTGTACGTTCATGGGGTCATTTGCAAGGTTTTTACCCTTGATAACTTTTTGACAGGTGTGAGTGACGTGGTATCGAGATACGATTTTTTTTCTTTACTTTTAAAATTACCAAAATCCCAGCTATAAACCCCTGTAACGTTTTTATTTATTATTTTATCAGCACGAATTTTTTTTTTTTTGCTTTTTACGATGTATCCTTATTCTAGAAAAATTATCATTTGATAAAGTTAATACCATAAAAAGGACTTATGACCTTCCGAAGTCCCGAGGACTAGTAAAAATATGACACAATCTTAATTTCTTAATTCATTAAAAAAAATTAAAGCAATTGAAAGCTTCGTTTTCTTTTAAAAAGTTTGCTAGTTTACGCTCTTTCCAATGGTACCTATACCACATGTTATACAAAATGTATACCACATATTTTTAATAGTCCTCGGGTCTTCGGAAGGCCTTTTTATTGTATTGACTTCATTAAATGCTATTTTTGCTAGAATAAGGATACATCTTAAAAAGCAAAAATAAAATATTTCCTTCTGATAAAATAATAAATAAAAAAGTTACAAGGGTTTATAGCTGGGATTTTGGTAATTTTCATAAATAAAGAAAAAAATCGTATGTCGATGCCACATGACACCTGACAAAAGGTATCAATGGTGAACACCTTGCAAGTGATCCCATTAACCTATAAACAAATTTTGTCCATCCATGTGCCAAACAACCTGTATATACGTTAGCTAGTTAGTGTCCATGTGTTTTACTGTTCTTGCCTTTTTAAGGGTACTTTGTTGATCAAGCACTCAGACGCTCAGTCAGCCAGTCAATGATATGATATATATGCAAATATGTTTCAGTTTATAAATAAACACATTCTTTTTTTATGGAATCTGACACGGAAGGCTAACATCGTCTAATGCACCATGCACCAGTTCTTCTGGTACCAGTGATGTCAGCCTAAGCACCTTGGTGAATTATGTAGATAGGTGCCTTGTCATTGTTTCCCTCACTCAATTCCAACCGGCTACGCTGACTGAACGGACGTAAAACATGAACTATGTTTCATAGCCGCTTCGACCGACCTTCATTCAGTGCGGTGGTACCGTGGTACCAACCCTCGCGGATTTAACCCTACAGCCAGGAGAGGGAAGGGACCTAAAGTTTAACGTGGAATCAGAACCACGACCAGCGTCAACGGTCAAATGTTTTATGTACCGGAACTAAATTTCATTAGAAACGTTCAATATTTACATTATAAAAAATATGTTATCTCGCTCCATCCTTTGCAAATGTATATTTCCTACTCAACTGCCACTTCTGCCTAACAACACCACGCACCACGGTACGCTGACGCTGGGTGAGCAGGTTCAAGGTCGCCCGGTATTAGCGGAGAAATAAAATACTATGCACGTCATCTCTGTTGTGTGTGTCCGAGATGTATGTGTATATGTATTGTAGGTATACAAAAAAAAACTTATTAATGTATGAATGTATTAAGAGGATCCCTACGCCGGAATTATTATTATTTTTTATTAAATTATGCGCGAAGTAATAAAGTTCAGAATCGCTTACTCAATGTAGAAATGAAAACAGTTTTTATTTTTTTTTATAAAAAAAGTATTACATTTTTTGACATTCGGTTTCGACTACTATTTAGAGCTCTTTATTCTTCATCTTCTTGTGAACTTACTGGATTATGGTGTCATGGAGCAAGTATGACATAATCTCGTTGAAAGATTACAAAAAAATATTGTATCATGAATCGTTCATGGAAAGGTTATTATTTACTTACGTCAAAATAAAGCTATTCATGCCATCTATAGAATAGGATTTTAACAGTTTCAAATTTCTTTATGGTTTTATCATAAATTACAAAAAAAAAACGTATTAGACTTAGGTCCCCTTTTCAACTGGCTGAGTTGGGTCCATATCCATCGCCTTAATTTATGTATTATTAATTTATGTTTTACATAAAATGCTGAAATATGAATTTTCATGATCCACTGTTCAGCACTGACGATAGCAACAATTTGCGAAAACGCCCCGACTGTATAATGAACAAAAAACTTATGAATTATTTTCAAATTACCAAATATATAATAAATCTTCCAAATATAAAGAAATAAAGAAAGAAAGAAAATAACAATAAGCCAATGGCGCATCTAAACTAAAATGTCTCTTAAAATGTGGTTTTCAGAATGGGGAAGAAGATCCTAGCACTTATAGTGCTGATAGCAGCTGCCGCAATCTACATCGCCAAGAACTGCAAATGCTGTAACCCTCCCAAGCCACCCCATGCAGACCTGGAGCAGTGGTGGGGTCCCAACGAAACCAAAGGCAAACAGGACACTAGCATCCGATCATTCAAAGTCGCGTTCAGCGAAGATGTAAGAATGTTTAGAACAATATAAACATATAATATAGACAATATAGACATATCATATAGACAATATGGACATATAATATAGACAATATAGACATATAGTATACCTAATTCAATATTTTCTACAAAAATTAAATGAAGAATGTTAAGTATGTAGGCTTATTTCTAAGAATGCTGAGTGGTCAAAAATGTTTTCATATGTCTGTCCGGCTTCCGACGGATGTCCCGCTGTTCGCTCTACAGGTTTCATTTCTCAATAGATTCTCGTGAAATTTTGGGAGCAGGTTCGATAATTTATGTGGATTTTTTGTGACAATGAAAGACAGATTTAGAAATTGTGAAGTGCGAGAGCGTTGTGGTCTGAAAGAAGATACAGTGAAAAGGAATGCTTCGGTGGTTCGGTCATGTTGGATGGATGATAGAAGACTAACGAAAGAAATTTTTGGAGCGAATGTGAGTGGAATAGTCGGGAAGGGTCGCTCTAGATCGCCCTAGGTCGCCACGTACCTAGAACAGATCGATCGGGTTCTCAAAAAGGTGCATGTGCGCAGTACCCGTAACGGATGAGCATGTATGAAGAATATTATGATTGTGCATGAAGCGGCAGAGGTTTGTCAGAATCGTGGCATGTGGAGATCCGTTGTCTCTGCCTAACCCACTGAGAAACAGACGTGACGCTATGTACCTATGTACGTATTTTTCAAATTAACTTTTTTACGTTTCAATTACGCTAACTAAATGTCATGAAATAGTATTAACCAAACAGCAATCATGCTTCCAATTGAATGCTTCTCTAAATCATAACCTAACCATTATTGTTTGTGTTGCAGATGGTGAAGGACCTCAAACAACGACTGAAGCAACATCGCCCAGGTCCACGTCCATTGGATACAGATTTCCGATACGGCTTCAATTCTGATTATCTTTCGCAAGTTCTTAATTTCTGGCAAAACTCTTATAACTTCAAGGAAAGAGAAGCCTTCTTCAACAGCTTTCCACAATTCAAGACCAGCATCCAGGGCTTGGACATACACTACATCCATGTGAAGCCCAAAGTAAACAGCAAGATTGCTGTTGTTCCGCTTATATTACTACATGGCTGGCCAGGGTCTGTGCGAGAGTTTTACGAAGCCATTCCTCTTCTTACGACCTCGTCAGCTGGTAGGGACTTTGTTTTTGAAGTTATAGTACCGAGCTTGCCTGGGTATGGATTCTCTTCGGTTAGTGTTGAGTTTTTTATTATTAAACTCATTACTTACTAATATTTTTAAGTTTACACTGTTATTTATTATATTCCATTTAAATTTTAAGGATTAACAGTGATGATTTGTGACTTCATCAGGCAGGAAAACCGGGAATTCGTGGAGCCTACGTCTGGTGCCCGCTGTACCTTGGTATACCTTGGTGTAGCAGTGTATTTTTTCGAAGATTTTAGATTTGGGTATGTTGAAGAATATTGAGAGGTGGTGTTAGACCGATCACGGTACAAACATCGCTTCGCACAAGCAGTTTGACGTTTGGTACAGCGATCACAGACGGAGGAGACAGGGCATGCATTGTATAAGAAATAAAAACCTAATTTTCAACGCACCGTAATAGGAGATATTATGTACCTACACAACATGTGCCTGCTTTATATTATTTATAGACCATGCATAGGGCCGTCGAACATTTAAACACAGCCAAGGGGGCCTTTGGGCCAAAAAGGTTGGGAAACACTGGACTAGACACATAGACTTTTCGTAAACGCGAAGCATACAACTGATTATTTAAATTAATTTGTAGATTAAAACTGGTGAAACTACACAGTATACACACAGCTCTAACAGTCTATGGACTAGACACATAGACTTTTCGTAAACGCAAAGAATACACCTGATTATTTAAATTAACTTGTAGATTAAAACTGGTGAAACTTCACAGTTATATCGATGTGTTGCAAGAAGTAAAATTGTGTATGAAAATGTTTCTGAAGATAATATCAAGAAAAATATTGGAGTACGTATTAATTTCTCTATTCATCAAAATACTTTATACTTTCAGGCCGCTGTACGACCTGGCCTCGGGGCGTTCGAAATGTCCATTGTGATGAGAAATCTAATGCAGAGGCTCGGCCACGAGAAATACTACGTCCAAGGGGGAGATTGGGGCTCCTTGATAGGCTCAAATATGGCCACTATTTTCCCCAACGAAGTCCTGGGATATCACAGCAACATGCTCATTTCCTTGTCAAAGTGCTCAATTATCAAAGAGATTTTGGGAGCGATTTACCCCCCATTCGTGGTCGAAGATAAATTTGCCGATCGTATGTACCCGCTGAAAGACAAATTCGAAATTATCCTTGAAGAAATGGGATATATGCATCTTCAGGCAACTAAACCTGACACTGTTGGTAAGTTATACTGTATTTATTAAATTATATGCAAGTAAAAAAAATAAACATATTTTATATGAAAGAGTATTATGTAATTAATGAAACGGTTCAGAACTATTAAAATAATGATTGATTTTTCTAATGTAATTGTTTTCCAGGAACGGCCCTATCCGATTCCCCTGCCGGACTCGCTGCTTACATTCTGGAGAAGTTCTCCGTCTGGACCAACCCTACCTACAAGAGTCAAATCGATGGAAACCTGTCCAAGAAATTCAAATTGGTGGACCTACTGGACAACGTCATGGTGTACTGGTCCACCAACTCCATTACTACGTCCATGCGACTTTACTCTGAAACTTTCAACAAGAAACAGTACGAACTTCAAATGGACGAGTGAGTTAAAAGCGAAAATATTTTTATATACGTATATATTATTATATCTTTAATAAAATATTTATGTATATATCTTGAATAAAATATGTTTATACAAATTTTATTCAAGTACAAATATGTTTATACATAGTTATATATATTTATGGGTTGATAAGCACGTGAGAAGACCATCCAATAAGGCGTAACGATAAAGCAGATCTGGGGTAGACAGTGAGATGATTGGAGGAAATAGAAATAGAATGCAGGTAAATATGTTCTTTTAGCATTGGATAAAATATCGATGACTGACACAGATCATTTCAATGTTTCAATTCAAATCTTTTTATACAAAACTGTACCTACCAAAACACAGTTATAAGCATCTTCAACGCACAAGAAACCGCTACGTAAACGAGTGGACGGAATGAATTAACTGTGCTTCTTCCAACTTTCACCGTAAGGCAGAATGTATACAGGCTATTGTAAGTATAGTGCCTCCATATCATCTGTCTAAAGAGGCGACAATGAGGTAATTACAAGATACCGTGCTAAAAATGGGTAACAAACAGTCTAACCTCTCATTTTGTCATTTTCATACGTCACAAGTTTCGCAATGGATGCGTTTTCGGTGCCGTGTATTTTTTCCTAAACTTTATCTTTAAGAGGATGCTTCATCACTCGCACCCCATACAAAAAGCCTTAGTTTCTCACGCCCTCAATTTGTGGATTGATCCAAAATCTAAATCAATTTGGCTTTACAAGACCAATTGCTATGTTCCTATAGAATTAGAAAACTGAAAATGTGTTTAC
>WYDE02171292.1:0-10943 GCA_009867175.2 Adela reaumurella | reverse complement strand
GTCGCCGATCGATACAAGTTTTGGAGTACCTCGACGTATCGGTGGTCGACTCTGCATCTACGGAGGGAGTTTTCGACCGACCATTTTTCAACTTCAATTTATCTTTATTGTTATCTAAATAACGACGGTGTAGGAATGACCAAGGCGAAAATATCAACTGTCGCCATTTTCAATTTATTTTTCATTGTTATTGTTCGATGAAAAATTCTCGCCTTTTATTTAGGCGATTTAAGTTTGAGTTGCTTACGTGAAGCTACGCTACAATTTAACCATCTCATTTGCACCCCATTTGACCCGCCTTTTTTGTAAACTATATATAGTATGCAAATACATAAATTTAGTCATTTAATTATCATTATTTTAACACCGCCAAGTATTTAGAACATTTCTATAGGTATGAATTACATCTCGAAAACCACAATGCCGCTATGACTCCTGTTCACTGTCTGTCACTTTGATGTTTGACTTCCTTTCTCGGTCGATTTATCTTGAGAAATTATCCAAAATAGGATTTAGCTTGGCGACTTGGAAAATTAACGTTTGAGATTTTTTTTCTGAGAAGTTTTCCGATGCTTGCGATACTTAGTCATTACCTATTTCTTGAACTAATCGATGGTGACTCGGAACGCAGCCCGCGTTCACGTGCAATATCTCTCGGTGATCACCTCACAGGCTGTTTATATTTGCTTTGCACAAAGTAATATTAGACCTCACATGTCGTGTCCTTAAATCACATTGTTTGTGCGCCTCAAGTATTAAGGTAATAGAGACAATATCGAGATCTCTTTCTGTACATACATTTTAGAAGGCATTGCCGGTATTCTGCTCCGCGAAATGACGATGGACTGACGCCGAATAGCGTAGTGTTCGCTTGCTCACACGTACTAATCCTTATTAGATAAAGTGGTTCTTATATAACTGTGGAAATCGGAAACTGTCTGACTGATGTTTATTCGGTCGGTTAACAGATGTGTGATAAGATGTATGTGTCTATACCTATATTGGTGTTGTTTATATTTATTAAACCCGACGCAAGGAGCAGGTCATCGAACTAAGGTGTCATCAAACTACGGTATCACCAAAGTACGGAGTACAATGTGGTATTCACTATTGAGTATTAACATAGCGTTTTAATAGTCACGTACTTTCGTGTGATTGTGTTGTATTTCGTTTCGTTTGTGCTTACCTGAAGCATTAACAGAATGGCTGGTCAATAATGTAGGATCGCTTCGAATTTTGTCTTCATACTGAAAAAAAAAATCAACAACAATTTACGCACTTATCGGTTCACGATTCTTTCTAAGTGTGTCAGTAGGGGAAGCTGGTGCATTTTGTTGAGATCGGACCGCGGCATCTCTCTGCACGACTACTACGAACAACTAACGCACATCCAGGATGAAACTATAAGACCCTTTATACTATAGCTATGTAATATGGGACCGGTCAGAAATGCATGCCATAGAATCAATCGATGAAAAGTGAGTTTAAAGTGGTCCTCCTGGAACGAGTTTGGAAGGATATCGTCATTAAGGCCCCGGGGCGGCGGTGGCGGCGGCGGCGACGGCCACCTTGCTCATGCTACATGTAGGTAATGCTGGTTAGTGCCCGTCCAAGGTAGACCGCATTTTTACTGTCCCGAGCGAGCCGACTCTCAGCCGGAACTCGTCAAGAAAATCGGACCATTTGACTGGCAATTGCTTGAAACTTATTTTGTCTAGACTAGACACTTACTAGACTACAGAAGTTAGCTCAGTAAAAATTGTGCAAATAGTTTAGAATATGTATGTACGTATTCTTCATTTGTGACAACATTTTGGATTAAATAATTTAAACAGAGGTACACTACAAATTGTACGAGTATATATGTAGATATGTAATAAGGGAAAACAATTTTATGCAAATCTAATTATGTAATATACACATGTGTGTCGTGTGTCGTACATAGATGTTGTAAATATACAAGTCCCAATATATAAATATATAATAATATGAGCCATTCATAACGCACTTCCAAGACGTGGAATCTACTCCCTGCTGAAATCTTCTTTAGTTCCCCTAACGTTGGGACCTTAAATAGTAGGGTCAACAAGCATTTTTCAAGTTGGCGTGGTGCTCAATCTCGCGCTGTCTTCGACTCCGTCGATGCTACAAGCACTACTGGAGTCTAATGCCGACGGATTATGCATAGAACTGAAATTTAAGGATTGTCGAATTATGTAACTGGTAGAAGAAAGAAGAAGGGACACAAGCTATCTAAAAATAGTTTAATATAGTTAAATAGTAAAATAAAAATAGTAAATTGCTACTTTTTTCGAGATAATAAGTTATGGCTGTGAATGAATATATGCCGATTTTAATTAGATTTTAAATAATAATATAATAAGGGTTTCGGCACAAACTAAAACTATTTTTTTTAAATTTCTATTTATCAGCGCACACGTATAAGGCATTTACCCAAATTGCTATCAACGGTACACACCGTCTACAATCGTAATATAAATATTGCTGCATCTAAATAAAGCACCTATATTTATTTAACTACATGGTTACATATATTTGCTTATCCTTATATGTATTCGTAAATTCAATTCAGAGAATTACTTTATTAAACAAAATTCACAGTTAAAATTTATAATTTATTATTGTTATTTTAATGTAAATATATATTAATCTTCTAGCTTATATTTACTTATTTACTAATTTTTTCTTATAGCAGGCCCTATGTAGGGCTTCGGCCTCTCAACCAGTCCACCACTACCACCACCACCGTTAGTCCACAACTAGACCATTTCCTGGCTGACCAGGCCTATGTGGGAACGAATATAAATTGAAATATGCAAATTAACGCAACAATAAAAAAAAAAAATAAATATTAGCAAAACTGCCTAGTGAAAATGTGCCCAGTACACATGATGCGTTTTCCCGGCGGACATGATCGTTCATGATGAAGATGCAGTAAAACTATGAGTTCACGTGTGCATTTCGGTTTCATTGGAATTGGATTTCATTTCGATTGCTGAGACGCTGGAAAACACCACAAAGGGAAGTTGTTCACACCTATTATGGTCACACCAAACGCCCTTACAGCACTGGGCGATAGATATTACCCCCGATTCGGACTCCCGTACCTAATGCCGAATGATTGAAGCGTCTCATTTGTGTTTTACATCCATTTCAGTGTAGCGGGCTCAAATCGTAATTACATTTTAATGTATCTCATCATGGTCTACATAAAAGCGACATAAAAGGTAGTAAGAGGGTTCTGTAATTTTAAGTTCTATAAAAATAAATACTGTGTGCGTGCACCTATTTCCAAATATTTAATATCTACCCATTAAAACTTAAATTCAAATAATAATTTTTAAGATGTATGTTAACCAGATATTAAAGAGATGAAATTACCCTACTAAAACTTAACTCGCAAAACTCATAACGTCTTAGTATAGCTGAGATAGAGTTCTATGGAATAGTTTCCTGCGGGCGGCGCGTTCAAGTTTTTTGGTTTGCGCTACGAACACTGAGCGCTACGACAATGACATATACCGCTCTTAGTTTCCTACGTGCAGTGCGTTCAAGTCTTTTGTTCAATCACTGAGCGCTACGACAATAAAATAATACTTTGATCTTAGTTTCTGCGCCCGTAGCGTTCAAGTATTTTCTTCGACGCTACAAAATGTGAGCGCTACAACAATAAAATGGGTTGCTCTTAATTTTCTGCCCGCGGTGCATTCAACTTTTTTCTTCGGCACTACGATCACTGAGCGCTACGACAATAAAATAATATGTTGATCTTAGTTTCCTGCGCGCGGAGCGTTCAAGTATTTTCTTCGACGCTACGAAATGTAAGCCCTACAACAATAAAATCGGTTGCTCCTAATTTTCTGCCCTCGGCGCATTCAACTTTTTTCTTCGGCACTACGAGCACTGAACTCTATGGCAATAAAATCTGTTGCTCTTAGTTTTCTGCGCGCGGTTCGTTCATGCATTTCTTCGGCACTACTTAAACTAGCGCTACGACAATAACATAATCTTGCTCTTAGTTTACTATGCGCGGTGCGTTGAAGTCTTTAGTTCAGCGTTTCGAGCACTGAGCCCTACGGCAATAAAATATATCGCTCTCAGTTTCCTGCGCGCGGCGCATTCGTGTGTTTTGGTCTACGCTACGAGCACTGAGCGCTGCGACATTAAATTTTGTCGCTCTTAGTTTCCTGCGCGCGGCGCTGTTTAAGTCTTTAGCTCTGCGCTACGAGCACTGTAAACAATAATTATATCGTTCTTATTGTCTTGCTTGCAGCAAACTCAAATCTTTTGCTTTGTGCTGCAAACACTGAGCGCTACGACAATTGTCGCTGAGAGCTCTACAAGTTTGTCAGTTGAGTAGGGCGCGTTGCTGTGGCCAACTTTACTGCTACTAGATCTCATCATCCTCATCATCATTTTCAGCGTTTTGTCGTCCACTGCTGGAAATACGCCTCTCCAATTTTTTTTCAACTTTCCCGGCACTCGGCAACACAAATCAATCGTTTGCCCGCGACGTACCGGATGTCGTCGTCCCACCTAGCGGGTGGTCTTCCCACACTTCGCTTCCCTGTCCAAGGACGCCAGTGTAGTACGCGTGAGATGGATCGGCCGTCATCCCTGCGGCTAACGTGTCCAGCCCAATGCCATTTGAGCTTTGCCACCCGGTGCACAATATCTACTATTTTGGTTCTTCGTTTCGCACCTTGTCTCGTAGCGATATTCCCAGCATGGTTCGCTCCATGGCTCACTGAGCGACACGGAGCTTTTGGGCTAGCCCAGGTTTCACATCCGTACGTCATAATCCGTACGCATTGGTCGTACATCCTGGTCTTAAGATCTCTTAAGAAGAAGATGTTCCGTATCAGCAATAGTCATCAGCAAGGTACAAAGTTACCGATCGCGATCATCACCTTGCACTTGTTATTCACCAAGTTACGTTTCAGTACGTTTGCTAAGCTCGTAGCTGGCGGGCGTCTCCGTGACCATGAACAGAACGCTCTGTTCGAAACGTCGGACAATCCGATAAAGTCGCTGCGAGAAGTGCCGGAAGTTTTCAAAATGTTGCCTACTAATACTAGTTCATCTGGAACCAAATTAATACATCCATCGAAATTTAATTTCATCATTATGAGCGTTTAGCCGGCCACAGCCGGACATACCCCTCTCAATTTTTTTCCAACCTTCCCGGCACTCGGCAACACGAATCCATCGTTTACCCGCGACGTGCCGGATGTCGCTATTACGAAACTTCGTTTATGCAGGTACAAATACAAATGTTTAACGTTTCTCCTGTCACCCATATACATTGATCGTTGTAACTAGTACGCGTATGTTATATATAATATATACTAGCACCTTTTTTTATGAAACGCTTACGTTTTTCATTAGACTCGAGCGCATAAAATAACAATAAATTACTTTTAGTTTAATAAATAAGTTTACTGAGGTAACTAATTACATTTATAATGTCGTGCATTTAACATGCACGCCGCCGCCGCCTCCGCCACCGCCGTCGATATTTTGGATTTCGCAATCTGGAAAGACGTTTATTGCAGTTTTAAGAATATTATTTAAAAGCGAATTATTTGCTGTATTATGCCGCTCACCTTCGTGTGTATTACGTACGAGTTCGTTGTGAACGGCGCGGCGGTATATTCTATAGAGAACAAATTGTGATCACGCCGCACGATAGTGAGCCAATTTCAATCGCAAAAAACTAGTAATAATTTAAACCTTTTGCTGTAGAATACTTGGAAGCGTGGTCCTCAGACACAAAAGCTTTCACAGATAAAGTGCTTTATAAGGTCGCTTTTGGTCGAAAAACCCGAAACCAGCTCTTTCTTCATAAGGCGAATGAATTACCATTGAAATTTAAAGATGTATAGCAGCTTGCGTACTTGAACACTTGGCGACGGTGCCGCGGTTCTCCGGCCGGTCTTCATGAAATTGTAATCTTTAAGTAGGCTGTTTTATTTTTAAGAATTCACAACCTTGTGTTGTGTATTATAATTAATTAAAAAATTGTCTCGTCGAAACCTACTCACGTGTAAAACACGTACTACACGAGTCGTATCGGTAAGGCTACTCTGAACGTGCATCAGATGAACTTGCTTTTAAATATAAATACTTCAATAAGTAAAAATATTGCAATAACATTCTGACCCACATATAAGGGTCGTCGGTATCAGCGTCGTTGGCTCAGTAGTTGCGTTATTCGGCATTCGATTATCGAAGTTAAGCACTACCGAGCGCGGTCAAGTCTTGGATGGGTGACGCTTGACCGTTGACGCTGGTCGTGGTTCGGATTCCACGTTAAACTGTAGGTCCCTTTCCTCTCTTTACATGGTGTTAGGTTTCAACCCGCTCGGTCCGCCCGCTTCGCGTGTCGATCGAAGAGGCTATGAAGCATAGTTCGTATTTTCCGTCCAATTCAGATTAGCCGGCTTTAAATGAAGGTAGCGCTGACATGGAACCTAGGTAGGTGCCATTTTATTAATTCACCAAGGTGTTTAGGCTTACATCTCTGGTATCAGAAAACTGGGTCATTAGGTGATGTAGCCTTTCGTGTGAGTTTCCATAAAAAAAACATAAGATAATTTTTTTCGGTTAAGGCGGATCAGCCACTATTAAATAGAAGGAGAGTATGAAGGAATAGAGATTGGCCGTTATTTGTAATCATTATGCCGATCATACCTTAGTTTATGAGTCTTAAAATTAAAATTCGAACGTGTGAACTGAAAACTGGTGCATCAGGTGACGTAGCCATCCGTGTCAGTTTCCATAATAAAAAAAAAGGTTTAATTGAACTGAAATTTTACACACGTAAATCGGATGACATTGTACAATACCATTATGGAACTATATAGTTGTACTGGACCACCAGGCTCCAGACATGTAGGCAAAGCGATAAACTTATACCCTCAGAGATTCAGCTCTATGAAGATCGTACTTACATAATGTACCTATTGGTATTCAAAGCTGAAAATCTTGAAAATATTATTTTAACTTTTACGAACTTGCGAAATGTGGTGGTCAGTGTTGTGCTGTAATTTACCGGAGTTCTTGCAGCTCAACACCGATTGCTCTGCTTACCCCGATTGTCGGGATTCAGCGTGAGTAATATGTATGTATGAATGTATGGACTTTCATTAATAAATGAAATAAGAATATCGATAGAGTAAAGTACCGGACGTTATGTTCCATCACTGTTTACAGAGACATACTGTGGCCTCGCGTAGGTAAGTGCCTAGGTTTTCTTTGATATTCTCCCAAAGAGAAGCAAGTAACGAGCCAACTTCAAGAAAAACGGCACTTTGAAGTTATAATTTCATATATTACTATTAACTTCTATTTCATACTAAGGCCATACTGCAAGTTTCTTAATTCTGATAAAGTAAAACACTGAAATTCCTTCCTCTCACCTAGATAAAAAATTGCTCTTTTTGAAGTCGCCGCGTGAAGAGCTGGAAGTTTTCAAAATGTTTTTCAGCCACCGCTATAATTTAAAAAGTATTGTAAAAGTTGTTCGGTTTAGGCCACAGAACAACCTCCCAAAAGGAACGCAGTTGATTAAAATACACCATCCATAGCTTCGTTTTCAAAAAATTTTCCTTACTGCTTAAAACTCAATCGCACTGACATCATAAAGTAATGGGCTGACATAACAACAGGTTTATGAGTTGAGAAAGATGAAGTTTTGGATGTCCATGTGAGATCTAATAACATAGAGTTGGGTGTACCTAACAGTACACATATAACAACATATCACCGCAACACCACAAACACATCCTAACATCTTTCTTCTTCTTCTTGCGTGTGCCTGTCGCAGACGTTAAAAATCTGACGTAGGAATTTTAGTATCCCAAATTTTTTCCTTTTTTTTAAATTGAAACTGCCATGGATGGCTACATCACCTAATGCACCAGTATTTCTGGTACCAGTGATGACAGCCTAAACACCTTAGTGAATTATGAAGGTAGGTGCCATATTAGCACTCACCTCAAATCCAGCCGGCTACACTAAACTGGACGGAAAACACGAACTATATTTCATAGCCGCTTCGAGTACCAACCCCATTGTTAAAGTGCTATTGATATTGCTAAAGTATTTCAATATTAAAATATTGCGAAATATTATATTGTCATTTTAAATGGGAATATTAGGCTCTCGCAAAAACAATCTTAGGGCCACTTGCACCAATCTTTAAATAAAATTAAAACGCTAATTTTGATTATAGTATACGGTATTTATAGTAAGCGATTGTATGTCAATTTTTGCTTTAAAAATAGGATGTCAAAAATTGATTTAAGGTTGGTGCAAGTGGGCCTTAGTAGGGAGTAAGCGGTTCCCTAGAGACAGCTCAGTACAATACGTCATTTATGTTCGAATTCGTCTAGGTCTGTGGACGCAAACAGAATATGGACGATGCGATCCCACCGTTCCCTTTCTATCACAGTTCTACTAGGAACCGGCAGGGAATCCACCCTCATTCAATAGATATTCAATCAACATACCTCGGACCAACATACATCTTTATGAGGTATATTGTGTGAGTACCATCAACACACTCAAATACACCAGCCACCAAATCACATCACGAAACATCTTCCAGCTAGTCTCGCTGATGCCAGCTAGTTGATGAAATATCTTTATACTCGTACTATCCTGGGCTTCGATGTGACAATTGAAAACTCACTGGTACTGGTTGTAAGTATGGGAAATATAATAGTCGTCAGTAATAAATCACTACCATACCCAGGCAGTGTGAAAGTCTATGAAAAACTATTATGTCTCAAAAGATCGTTGTCGAAAACAAATGCGGGTTGAGTTCCTATTGAGGTAGTTGTGACTAATACTTCCATCATACATGCCATCACACCTCTTCCCAGGAGGTGTAGGCAGAGACGATTAAAAAACATTTGTCACGTTACATTCTTTGCCATAAATATACGTACAAGCGCCGGCCCGCCGTACCGTGCGGGGCCGGTACTTAAAAGAATTACCCCACTGCATCTCTTCCCATACATGTCGTAAAAGGCGACTAAGGGATAAGGACAAGATGCCGTGCTAAAGGGCGCCAGGCTCGCCACCTCTCAACTGGGCACGGTACTACTACCCATTCATGCAGTAGGTTCGTGCCTTACATGCTGCTTGATATCTTGTTCGAAAACTTGCGAAATGTGGTGGTCAGTGTTGCGCTGTAATTTACCGGAGTTCTTGCAGCACAACACCGATTGCTCTGCTTACCCCGATTCTCGGGATTCAGCGTGAGTGATATGTATACGAGAGTGATATGCGCGCCGATTGCGGGAGTTGCAAAAATGCACTTTCCGTAAAAAAATTACCTATTTGGTCATGGTATATTAGCCTGGGGCGGCCCCGTTCATCTCTTCCTTCCAAGTTCTCTTCATATATTTTTTTGGTCATTCTCTGACCATTCACTCTCTCCATGTGTCTTTCTCAATAACCATATTTCAACTGCATTTGTTCTACTTCACGATTCTTCTGCCATACCCAAGATTCACTGATATTCATAAGTCTAGGAATCAAAATCATATTATGTATAACCATTCCTGCAGTGAACCTAATCACCTTACTTTTCTGTATTCAAAGCCCCATGCACGTTACTTCCAGTGTGTATCTTTCAGCATATCTATCGTAGGTACTTTCCGTCCCTCGTGAGCATGCTTACCAGGTGAAAACCCAAATTGAATGCGTGGACACCTTGGCCCCGTCTCATGTACTCGACTCCTCTAAATCTGTTGGAGCCGCTGCAAATAAGGCAGCTGCCATCAAAGTGTCCAAGTATAGCTCGCTGCGTGACCACTTTGAATTTCAACCTTGCGCCATGGTAACTTTGGGGCCGTGGTCGTCAGACACTGAAACATTCACCAAGAAACTGGGAAAATTTCTGGCGGATAAATCTGGCGACCGCCCCGTGCCAGGGCTTTCTTTGTACTGCCAAACGCTATTGAGATTCAAATGTGTAACGTGGCGTGCGTACTTTGTACTTGCGCCGGTGCCGCGACACTAGCAGATTTAAATGAAATATATTATTTGTATAGGTAGTTTTAATTTCTATTTCTATTTAGGTTTATTTTGTAAGTAGTTTCAGTTTTTAGGTTAATTAATTATTTCGTTTTGACACATGTTATTACCAAATATAATTAATATTCCTTCGATATTATATTGTTCTTGATTAATAAAAGATTCAACTTCAACTTTTCTAACCCGCATTGGTCCCCCAATTTTCAAACCCAGAAACCAACTTTAGGATTTCGCGGCAAAACTCCGCGACCGCGGGAGAGTCCGAAGGGATGAGTGGGGTGAGTGTTATGGGGAGGGGGGCATAGGGGCTCTGATTGAAAAGTTGACAGAAAGTTGAGGGCGCGGCTAACTCTCGAAAAGTTGAAAATGTCGGCTTTTGTTTCTGACAAATTGCCCCTTTGTCTGACCTGCGGCGCACGTAGCAAGTGGGCCGAGACTGAGGAAGTAAGAGTCCGGGAAGCTTCTTTCTACTATTATATATGTAGTTCTATATTCATCATTATCACTTATATGAGGTACTACATAAAGATAATTGGTCAAAACGAATTGTGTGTACTTAGTCGAAAGCAAGCAATATATTATTCATTAATTTCTTGCCCAAAATTTTTGTAATGGTAAATTCCCTATATAAAATTCATTAATTTTAGTGCGAGAAATGACATATTTTTTTCCTAATATGAATGAAGCATTATATTATAATATGTTGCAGCATAGATTTCGGGCCATCACAGAAATGACAGTAATATCTTTCAGTTCGCAATAACTTCAAAACTACACAATGGACTGTATGACCTTACGACCAATGTGACATAATGAACTCACACGCTCCAATGGTTAAATTTAATCAAATAAAATATAATTTTACTCACTTACAA
>WYDE02171181.1:0-10943 GCA_009867175.2 Adela reaumurella | reverse complement strand
CTAGTTGTGGGATTTGTAATCTCTGTCTTGGCCGTTTTTTGTGGAACTGTCGCAAGAATATTTGCATATGTCGGCAGTGAAGTCTGCCCCTGGGTACTACGAAGTTGGCGAAGTTTAACTGACCCAGAAGGCTTTGCATTTGGCGAAGGTTGCACACGCCCTTTTCTGTTATGCGATCTAAGGTGAGATTTATTATGCATTTTTTCTTGGGTGGTAGGCACATTGCATTCGCCACTAAGTTCCACCGAATCCCTAAGTACTCTATGTCCTGCGTTGGTTTGAGGATTGATTTGTTGTGATTCACTGTCCAGCCCAGGTGTTCCAAGAGACTCACGGCTTCCGCAGCCTGAGAAGTCAGCTTTTTTGGATCCTGGTTGACTAAAAGAAAGTCGTCCAGGTATACTAGAATACGGAAGCCTCTTGCACGAAGGATCTCCGCGATCCAACATGTTACTGACGAGAAAATGTGTGGGGCCGAGGCTAGGCCGAAAGGTAAACATACCATTTCCAACAGTTGGCCCTGATAGCAGAGCCTGAGAAATGGGCGGTGCGATTCTGAGATCGGCACGTGGAAGTATGCTTGCGATATGTCCAGCTTCACTTGCCAATCTCCCGGCCTGAGGAAATCGGGGACCGTGGATTGTGAAATAAGCCGGAAATGTTTGACCTTGACAAACTTGTTCAGCTCGCGAAGGTCGAATATTGGTCTTAAGGATCCGTCGTTTTTCTTCCGGAGAAACATTTTGGACAGAAAGCTGGGTGTTGGTTTCTGAGGGACCTTGAGGATACCCTGGTTTATGAGTTCCCGAATAGTTTTCGTCATCTCCGGGGTTTCTTTGATTGCATATCTTTTCAGTGCACTGAAAGATGGTGTTATTAGCGGGGGTTTGCTGTGAAAGGGGATACGGGATCCCGATATTGTTGTCATTATAAAATTGTTCGCGCCTAGTTCCTTCCACCTCTCCTGGAATAATGCTAGGCAACCCCCGCTGAATTTGATGGGGTAGTCATTTCTTTCCATCTTTGTTACGAAAGGAATTCGTATTTTTTGCAGGTCTCTTGGTGTCACTCTTGCCCTTGAAACTGCGGGCCCTAGCAGGGAATTGTTTCTTACCACCAGCCGTATGGAACCGTTGCTGGTGAGTTGAGGGTGTTGATTCATAATCTCTTTGTTTAGGAATGTTCTTTTTATTTTCTTTTAAATAGCTAGGTTGTGCCAACCAGGTTTGTGCACCCCCTAGTGACTGTATGAGTGACAGAAGTTTGGGTTTTTCGAATAACCATTCCTCGCTTGGCGGGATGTTTTTCAGAGCTGCTTGAACATTTTTGTTTGGCGTTTCTGATACAAGTCTGTCGCGCCTTATTTCGACACATTCTGCACGTTTTCCGCACACGACTTGTAACGTTTGTTCTGTTAATTTATATGAGGGAGAATCATTGCCAAATGACTCAATTATTTTGGTGAACAAGTTATCAGCATTAAGCTCTTGTGGATTTTTATGTGCCCAATCGACTATGTTCTGTAAACCTGATTGGAGCAATTCACGTTGTTCGAGTAAGGCATTAGAGAGAGCGGCCATGACTTGTTCTGTAGGTGCTAAAAAGTCTTTCCCTTTGTTCAGATGGCACAGTTCGTCATTTATCTTAAGGCCGCAGAAACCCGGTGTGGCTAGCATGTTTTGCAAGCTTTTCTTATAACGGACATTGTTCCACGATGGCGAATTAAAGTGCTGAAGCTCTATTAGCTTCTTCAGCCTATTTCCATCGGCAGGCTTTATGTATTTTTTGTCATCAAAATCGGTTTTTATTTGACCTAAATCTAGTGTTTTAGATTGGTTGGATGGATTGGTCAAGAATATGTTCGAGTCGTGTGAGATTGATGGTGGGTTGTTCATTTGAGCATAGGGCTGCTGTATTATATTTTGATAAGGTACAAATTGTTGTGTCTGAGTTATGTAGTTGGACAGAAAACTCACTTGATTGATGAGCGTTTCGACACGAGGGTCGGTTACCTCGTGCGGTTGCGAGTCAGCTGTTTTGCGTCGCTTATTGGGCGGCGGTGTTGAAGGGTTCTCGTCGTCCGACGACGACGATCCGGATTCCTCCGCAGATTGAGCGTGCTGTCCAGAGGCCCTCGAGGTTGGCCTTGAATTGCACGGGTCATCGTTTTGATTCACTGAATTTATTTTGGTATTCACATTATCCGATTCCATCACGAAAAATCGGAGGAATCTACGCGCTAATGTTTAATGCAGTGTCTCCACACACTTTAGACAGCTTAAGACTACGTGTATTTTCGGTAAAAATGACGGATTCGCGTGCAATAAAAGTGTTTGCTAGTTTGCTACCGTCTCGTGGCAAAGAGTCAATTGGTAACAACGTTACTTGAAATGTGTGCAGATGGTTCATGTCGATGTGGTAACAAGGTAGATGTACTCCAGACTTGTCGTCAGGCTTCGCGATACTCTCGACGGAAGTTGAATAATTTACACCGAAGTTTCTTGCCAGTTTTTCTAGGTAGTTTAAAATTGGTGTGTGGTGTGCTATCGGCACATAGAATGGACCTACAAAATTTCAACCCGATCGGATTAACCATTTAGGAAAAAATATCCAACGAAGTTTTTTGCCAGTTCATTTAGGAAGTTGAAAAGTTAATCCCCAATAACCCAGCAAAGACAAAAATGTACATAGATGGTTTTCCGGCGTGTATATTGATAGGGTAAACCTCCTGAATTATTGATTTTTGGGTGTATCGATGTTTTTGCCCTATTGAACACACACAGTTTTAGAATAATGCTATTTATTCGTCGAAACATTTACCCCTTCTGATTTTGATTTAATAATACAGATTCCTGAATAGTCAATTATTCATTACTACCACAGTACATAAATTACTACCACACTCAGACTGGCTGCCTCAGGGTAAGCTCTGAGTAAGAACAAGCTAGGTGTGAAGTATTGTTGGGGGTTGCGGCGCGGCGGGGTTCGGGGGTAAGATCACGTCTTCTATTAGACGCGCACGCCTGCCTTCAGTGCTGACACATTGTACTAAGACTCGTCCAATCCATCGTGGTGCGCTCCGGCACATTAACACTAAACTTGATTACTTACTAAGGAACAATCACTGGTACAGATTGTTTTTAGTAACGTATTGTATTGTATTGTACAATATACTTTATTGTCCCCAAAAAAATTTTTACAATAGGCGAGCGTAGTGCAAACGAGCACTCTTTGCACACTAGCCTTTGGGATGTGGTAGTTGAGTACCTACGTGGGCGTACAATTAAAGTGAGGGAAAATAATAGAAATAAATTATAAAAATTCAATATTTTATTCAGATTAATATATTACATAATATATGATAATACATACATATAATGATAACATAAGAATACGTAATTATTCAATAATCGTATATCAATAATCAGTGGGAGCACAATATAGATTACTTTAGAATTTGTGCTAAAATGGCTGCTGACACTCCGGTGAAGGAAAACATCGTGAGGAAACCCACTTCCAGGCCGGTTGGTCACAGTGGATGTGTATGACTAAAATCCTCTCATATAATGTAAATTAGAGAGGCCTGTACCCAGCAGTGGAGCGAATAAAATGGCTGCAAAAGAAAGAAGAAGAAAGAAAGAAGAATACGTATATATTACGTAAATTTACACATTAAGTAAATAATACACATAAATACCATTACAATAAATATGCTATAATACAAAAAATGATAATAACATAACGTTCCTTTTAGGGTTTAGTAGCCCATATATTGTCTATTCCACTCATATTTATTTAAGTTAATGAGTAAGAAGATTTGTATTGCAGTATTTTTACATAAAATTATTAAATCGTCAAAAAATACCAAGTACGTACAGACATGTAATTTACAATGAAGTTTTAAATAAAATGTATGTACTGAAAACGGTCGCCGCTGTCTCGCTACCGATATCACACGATATGACGTCATACTGTACACGGGTACAAAATTGGGCGAGCCGTGGTTTTTGTATGCGCCTCGTTTAAATTGCTTTAACTTCGTCAATTCTGAACTTCTATCAATAAAACTTGTGCCAAAATTTAAGTTATGAAAAGTTCTTTCCATATAAAGAAACAAGTGGGGTCGTTACGATCTTTGATCGATAACACTGACACTTCTTATCATTGTAACTCGAACATTTGGACATGACAGGTGGGTAGACCTTGATGAGTCCCTTACTTGGAATACCATCACGATGGGTCTAGGACCAGTGGTTTCTAAGATTGTAGTGAAACTCTTTTTATCGGGTTCTAAAAGAGAAATTGCTCACTGTAGAATTAAATAAATAAAACAAATAAAGGAGAAAACTTACAATCTAACACATGAAGTTAATCCAATGCAAAATGTTAAGATCGCCAGACACACAAGAAAGAACAGACCCGCGCAGAATGTATTATCTGCCAGCTTTGTAGGGCTGTTTCCCGAAAGGTTTTTCCAGCACAGCGGAAGAACCCCACCACGTTGCGGCTGAAGAGGACGATGTTGAGGTCGTGTCACCAATGCTTGCAGTATTTGAACTCAGAGATGTACTTGACGGATACCCTCTTATTTGGTGAATGCGTCAATGCTCGATACGATGTTCAACCTCTTAGTACGCCTACATGCACACTCCTACATCCTAAAGGTTAGTTTTAGAGGAATGCCCAAGAGGCATTAAACTCGCCTATTTGTAACCCTGTAATATGGTGTACAATAAAGAATACATACTAGAGCCTGTGTGACCCCATGTCTGCAATGTTTCTCTCCGCCTTCTGGTCACACTTATTGGTTGTGCAAAAGGGAGACAGTGCGGCGCCTGTAGAACTCCTCTGGGTGTCTAATGGTATTTTACGAGATATTTGCAGTTGGTTATTTGTTTGTAAGATATTGAATTTTATAATGTATATGTACCGTGTGGGGCCAGTTCTTAAAAGAATGAACCCACTGCATCTCTTAGCATGCATGTCGTAAAAGGCAAGATGCCGTCTTGCGAAATTCGAAACTCGCTGTTGTGCTGTAATTTATCGGAGTTCTTGAAGCACAACACTGATTGCTCTGCTTACCCCGATTGTCAGGATTCAGCGTGAGTGATATGTACGTATGTATGTTATTTGTTTCTTTAATAAATTTTTTACATCTATTTAATGTTCCAAAAACATTCATAACACACCATGGGGAAAAGTCAGTCCCAAACGTGACATGTTTCTATTCCTTCATTCTTTGTCAACAATTAAATCGTGTGCCAGTACCCACTATAAAATGTTATCATGACTGGAGGGTATTCTAATTATTTTTACGTCATGAATAGCTACACTTTCCACTGGATGCCGTTTACGCCGTTTCTCTAGATGCTTTACTTCACCGTAAATAGTTCAATTCTGCAGGCTCCGTGGATGGATATTATTAGCTACTACGGGGCCAATTTTACACCCGCTCATTTTTGCGACCCCTGATTCTTTCTCGGGGTCACTAGGAGAAGCTGTGTGCAAAAATGTATTGAAATCGAACAGCGGCATGTCACTACTAAAACAGCACCAACCCCAACAACGCCGACGGAAACACAAGAACACCAACAACGCATATAAATGTAAGACTATATACCCGTCTTAGTAATTATTACTTCGTAATATTATTTATTTATTTTTTATTCTTTATTGCACACCGAATATTACAATAATATTGGTACAAGTAGGCGGACAGTAATGCACTAATGCGCATTGTTCTCTAGCTAACCCTTGAGATGTGATAGTGGCCATGTAGGCGTACAGGAAAAACATGCATAACAATATAAAATAATATGGCTAAATTACTTAAAACAATATATAATAATATATAAACATTAAATTCAACATACATACAAGTTGTACATAAATATATAACAGAGGAACAAAATACATAAATAAATAAGTATATACATACCGTTTGTTGTCAACGGCACTACCAGCCACACTACCAGTAGTGTCGTTGACAATGAACGACACTACCATTAATACATATTTATAAATGTCATTGTGAAATAAATGCAAAATAAATAAAAATATTAAGACGTGTGTAATGATGAATAGTCTATTCTGCAGCTTTGAATCTTACAAAAAATTATTCTTTTTATATTTGGAGGTAACTGCGTAACGATATTTATGTATTATAACTTTATTACAGGATACATGAAACAACTTACAAGAAAACATTAAAATTAAAAAGTACAATTAACCTAAAACTAAAACTATATGAATAAAATTAACCTAAAATCTAAACATAAAAATGCTCCATCCTATACTGGCCACCACCTGCCACGGTGATGAAAGGACCACTAGCTCCCTGTCCGACCCTCATCTTACGTCCCTATACTCCAAATTGCGTCATACTATAGGCTTTCCGCATTGACTGCTACACGAATAATTCGATTCCCAAGAACTTACGCTCCAACTGAGCTAACCCGATGTTCCTTATCCTAAAGATATGCAAAGCTATTTGCCTGGCCACCCTCTTGATCTCCGTACCGTACTTCATAGCCACGTTGTCTAACATCGGCGCTGGTACCGACCACTGGTCCAACATGTAGAGCCTGAAGACATTTAGTGACATGCTGCGTTTCGTGGCCCTCACATACTCGTGGTACTCAGGCTTGACATACTCTTCCCAGGTGTCGAGATCCAGCGCCTGTGCCTTAACCAGTGGCCTTATTAGCATGGGTATTCCCGTCATGTCCCATAGCTCCTTTGCCTCTATCTTAGCCACCGCACTGCCTGTGGGCATTCCCGTCGTCTTGGGTATCTCCTCCCACACTGTTGTCACCTCCCCTGTAATCTCCGCTTCCCTTAGCCCCCACGTCGTTGTTATAAGTGACCTGAATTGCTCCCTGTATGTGCCCACAAACCTTACCCCCCTTCTCGCCAGCCTCGCACTCCATTGTCCCATCTGGGGCATCACCCTCAGCCTCGGCTTCACTATTCTTGGCCGTACCCACGGCAAACCTGCCCCGAACTTTGCCGTGATGTACCCCCCCATCCTGCTAACCCCCGTCTCCAGACCCGCCCCTCCGTACGTCGCCGGTGTGAGCGCGAAGGCAGCCGCAATCCCCTCGTCTATCCCCGCCTGTACCGCGTCCTCCAGATACATTTCGGCCGCCGCAGAAGGATCGCCGCCCCTCTGAAATGTTAGTGACCACTTGGCCAGGCGACTGTACAACCGCTCTGCGTTAGCCACGGGCAGGGATATGACGGGATTGCGGAACCTAAGCGCCAACAGGGTCCGCGGCGCATAGCCCCAGATGCCGTCTGGTTCGAAGCTTCGTCTCAGAAACTCCCCCCGGTCACGCGATATATACGTTTTTTGCGGGTGAACACGATACCCCAGCGTTTGATACATGGCTATGAGGTAAGGTATTGCCTCCCAGTCTACAGTGGTGAACAAGACGTCGTCCCCCTGCATGATGGACTGGTATACAGGTACCCCCACCCCATAGTATCGTTCTGTATACTTGCAAGCCACCCGGAATGACGTTATGTTTAGTATAGTGTCCAGCATGCTTGTCCACCTCCAGCCCGAGGGGACCCCGTTCTCCCACGTTCTGCTCCGACCGTCCATCTCAACCTGTGGCTTTCCCAACGTAAGCGACCCCCAGAGCGCCCTCCAGACCACCTTGTAATCTTCCGTGACATCGGGCCGGGCTATGATTTCGTCGTGTAACGCCATAAACACCGTCAGGATGGAGCTTTTCGACTGATTGTTATCAAAGCGAGACTGATCCAGCGGAACTTTTGTAAGCTTGGTGTTTTGGATGGCTGCAACCCACTCCCTGTCCATCTCCTCTGTCATTGAGCCCCCGGCGAACAGGGTAGACGTTCTAGTCCCCCTGAACCCCGTCTCTATCACTTCCTAGAGGAAGTTCATTTTCCTGTATAACGCGTTCCCAGCTACCACCACCGGCCTTATCTTCCCTCCCTCAGCCTTCTGCATGACTCTCATCCTTTCCCTGATTACACTACACATCTCCTGGCACAAGACATAATCCGAGTACAGAGCCGCATCCACGCCCTTGTAGCGGCGGGTCCTCTTCGTACGACCTTCTATCTCTACGACCGTGTTTTCACCCGTTCCCGCCCTTCCTCTGATCCATATTCCGTTGGCAACCCACTCCTCCAGGCAAGGCACGGTTTCCGGCATCTTCCACTCCTCCCGGACATACCGGATGGTTTCGTGATACAGGTCACGGAGGTAGCCGACCTCGCTGATTCTCTCACCATTGTGCTTGGTGTGGGTGAGCCAGTCATCCACATCCGAAGTAAGCTCCCTCTTCTCGACCTGTGACCTGTATCCCCAAAAACACTCCCAATGTACCAGGAGCCTCCAACCTGGGTGAGCGTAACGCCCACCCAGTTTGTACCATCCCGTAACCTCTTTAAGCAGATTGAAAACCTGGTGCTCGCACAGCCCTTCTGTCTTCTCTCGATAGAACCTGTACTCTGACTGAACCCATCTGGCGCCCCTACCCGGGTATAGCAGCATAAGTATGTGGATGGCGTCTTCCACAAGCCCCCTCGGCAGAATGCATCCGCCACACACATGTTGCGCGGGTAAATGATACCGTCGCAGCCCCTCCAAGAAAGGAGTCAGCTTACGCTCCCACGGGCTGGCGGTGCAACAGGGTTTCCTACGACACTTCTCTATATAGTCGAGCTGCCGCTCCCGAACCATCCCCGTGCACCACTTCCAGTCCGGGTGCATCCTCTCTACCCTTTCCAAGTCTATTTGTCCTCCCTCTCTCTGTGATCCGCGTTCACTTCCGCCACCTCGGCTGAAGCCCCCGGCTTCGTGGTGAGGCTCTGGGGTGGGAGCCCCACACTGGCCGACGCCGTAGGTGCAACTACGACACCGGCCGATGAGGTGGCGGAGTCTTTCCGAAAATCCGGTGTGTTTGTCTTGGCCCGTTCTGCCACGGCTGGCTTGGTTTTGTCCCGCTCCTCCCTGGGCTCGTCAGCTTCAGTAGTTTCACCTGGTGCCGTCGCAGAACGGGCCTGCCGGCGCCTATCTGCCCCGAACCCAGGCGGTGGGTCCGAGTACGCCATCTCCCCATACAAGAAATTCGCACCCGTGCCCACTGTTGTCTTGTCGCGCGCCGCCGTATGCCAGGCCTTGGCCTGGCTAAGTTGGCTCGCCTCCAGCTCGCCCGCATAAGCGGTTGAGAAGGCGGGAGTGCGGTACACCTGGGCTAGGTAGTCGCGTACGGCCACCTTCGCTCCCCACCCGAAGGCTTGCGCTCCTCGCGCCGGTAGCGTTATGTTCCGAAATGCCCCCCTCCAACCCATCGCAAAGCCGAGTAGAGTGAAGACGGCAGAGTCGATCCTATAAGAGATGGCGTACGACTGCGCCATGGCCGGCCTAGTAGCATAGGTCAGTTCTTCGTCCTGTAGCAAAAGCAGGTTAGTCCGGAGTAGTTTACGCTCTAACTCAGGAGCGTCTGGTCGGTCCCCCCCCCCCCCCCACTCCAGTCTGCAGAGTGTACCCTTCCAAGTCCGCTACCTCACACCGCCCCCCGCCATGCTTTCGTTCAGGTACATTGCTAGTGGTACTCGTATCCCCGTAGCGGTTGGGGATACCGCCACCCCTTCGCGGTTAGCCGCCCATGAAGTGTCCCCTGGCCCAAACCCTCCGTCCAGCAGGTAGCCTGTGACCGCCGAAATGCAGTCATATTTGTTGTTACGCCCCCCAGTATGATTCGCTCCCATATCGTTGTTTAATAGCGACGGAGTAACTGCCTCGTCACCAAGTCCAGACATATTTTTGAAATCTTCGAACGCCCTACGGCGCAATAGGACTTTCCTCACGTCGTCTATTGCCATGTAGCCACCGCTGTTGCCTCCCGTCTCATCCGGCTCCACGGCACCAGGCCTGAAGGTTCCCAAGCCCAACCCCGTAGCCAACTCAACCTCGTTTGGCCAGGCACCCAGCCATAAAGCAGGGTGATCATCAGCCACGGCACGCTCAACGAAGATGTTGTCTGTGAATGTCACCGCATCGTCATGTAGGAAGTATCTAAAATCTCGCCGCCCCTCAGCCGGCGGTAGTCGCTGCGTACCGTATTTGGCGTCCATATATGGCCGTGGTAGATGGTGGGTCCTTTTCTCCCAACAAATCGAACTGACAAAGAACTCCGAATTTTCAACATCGGAGAATAATCAGGAACTTAAAAAAAAAAAAAAAAAAAAATACCTCAAACTTTTTTCTTTTTTCGTAAACGAATGGTAGAATTTTAATTTGACATAACAATAAGAAAATGTTTTAATCTTTATCCTAAAGTACAACAAAAAGTCTGCAGAGCAATCGGTGTTGTGCTGCAAGAAATCCAGTAAATTACAGCACAACACCAACCACCTCATTTCGCAAGGTATTCGGACAAGAGGTCAAGCAGCATGTAAGGCACGAAGACCCCACCTACTGCATGACTATTGGTAGAAGTACCGTGTCAAGGTGAGAGGTGGGGAGCCTGTCGTCCTTTAGCACGGCATCTTGTCCTTATCCCTTTAAATTTATTACCTTGCGATATTATGCTATATAGACCGGCTATGAAACATAGTTCGTGTTGTCCGTCCAGTTCAGTGTAGCCAGGTGGAATTGAGAGAAGCGCTGATATGGCACCTACATACATAAGTTATCAAGGTGTTTAGGCTGACATCACTGGTACCAAAAAACTGGTTCATTAACTGATGGAGATCCGTGTCAGTTTCAATAAAAAAAAACTTTCTCTTTATCATGGTCAACAATTACTTTTAGACCATATCATTTTTAACCCGATAGCCATGCCCTCGCCGTGATTTTCGAGCGCATCACCCATTTTATGACATACAAGAACCAGAAGGTCCCCAGCTGACCTGTTTGGGCGAAAGCCATATTGGCGATCGCTTAGCAGGTCATTCCTTTCTAG
>WYDE02171070.1:0-10945 GCA_009867175.2 Adela reaumurella | reverse complement strand
ATTATAACGAACTTTATAAGCTACACGGTCTCGATATGTTCTCAGGCACTTTACACAATTATAGAAAAGAATGTTTGCTGTCTTGCTCGCAGTGAATTCATATATCTTTGAAATTCCTTCACAAATACCCTCAACTTTTTTCTCCTTGTTTTTTATTGTTTCATTGTATTAATGTTTGTTTTGTATAAATTGTAAAACGTTACTCTTATTGAATATTGTTTATGCATGTAATGTTTACCTATGAGTGGGTTGCCACTACGTATTTTATGTCTACCCATGTATTTTATAAATATTTATTGTGTGTAACCTGTTGGTAAACCAAATAAATAAATAAATAAATATTATTCAAGCTTTTTAAATTTACGCGCATTCCACAATAGACGAGAGTAAGCAACATAGTTCGTTTACGCAATGAACGCTCGGCAGTGGCGCCGCCAGGTCGCCGCGACAGAAACCCGTACAATCCGTGATTCTCTCCTGTATCGACACAAAATCGGAGCACTATGTGTGAGAAAAAGGCGTGCATGCATACACACCTATGCGGAAACGTACAGTAAAAGTAGAGCATGCATTCGCGATTTTGTTCGTTGTTACCACAGCTGCCAAATTAGCGCTGCCCCGGCGACAGATTTAGCGCTTTTTTAACATTGTTTTTTTAAGTGAAACTTGTGTGGGCGCGGTACAGAAAACATAAAAATACTACATACTATATACAGCACATTGGTTAAACAATTTCGGTAGAACCAATTTGTCTGTCTGTCTCAATACAACGCAACGAAAATTATTTAACGAGTACTGAATGAGTAACGATAATATGTAACGAATATCAATGAGGGTGAGGATGAGATGACACGAGATGACTCGAAATGACTCGAGACGATTCGAGACGACTTGAGATAACTCAAAATTGCGGGCACTATATTGGTTTTCACTTGTAAGTAGGAATATTTTTTTTAATGGTCAGTGTAGTGTGGCTTGCCCTTGCTCAAAGTACACGCACGGCCCGCCATTGCATACAACCACCGGGCGGCCGCGGCCGCGCACCGACGACCGACCGCGCATCACATGATTCACGATTCCCAGAAAGAATTATGTGGTTCGGTGTGAGCCGTGCCGTGACTCACAAAGTCATGATATTTGAATAAAATGCGACGCGACGCGGCGCTGCAGCTATAACGTAACATTATTTATTTTCAACATAACCATTTACTTAATAAAATTCTTGAAGTCATCCCCTCACTCACTCACTGACTGGCAAACACACAATGCGCAGCCTAAACCGGTGGCTCTAGAAGCATGGCACTTTGCACAGGAGCTCCGTATGTAACGCAGGTGAGCATTAAAAAATAAATTTTGAACATATGTACGGTGTGCTGAAGAGAAAATCGAAAAAAAGAGCTCAATGCGCCAAGGGTTTCCTACCTACGAGATCGGGACCGGACGAGAGTTCAACGCGCTAAGGCCTAATAAATATATCGGTTCCGACAGGTGGCAGGGAGGAGTGATTTACAGCGGGCGGATCCGCGGGGAAAAGCTAATATTACAATAAATAACATAAGTACGATTATGTAGAGTACATAATCGTAATTGCATACAAAGAATGTGTCTGTCTCTTTCGTTCTCTCTCTCTCTCTCCCACCGCATAGTGCGGTTCAAAGCGTTTACTGTTCAACGTATTTTTATGTGGAGTTATTTTAATAGATGATTCAACAGAGTGATGTAAACACTAAATCTCTAGCTGGCCCATTTGTTTAGTGTAGACTATTTTAACCGTAGACGCATTGAACTGCTCCACCTACGCAGTGAGCAGTGAGTCTGCGTTCAATCGCTGAAACTGAATTCTAATGTTGAATTTGTTGGAACACAACGGTATGGTTGTCGGGGTTGAACAGCTACGAGGACGGGATGGATTGATGGTGACAATATCTTGGCACGCCCACGAACGAAACGTTGGAAGCCGGCCAACAATGCAGTATTCGCTTGATGAAGGGTCAGCGTCTACAATTAGTTAGTGCATAAAGAAACATCCTAACGACGAACCCGCGGGAAAAAAATAGCCTACAAACTTAATAAATTTCTGAAACTACAATGACTGACAGAGAACGTACAGTCTGAAACGGAGGTAGTTCTCGAAATATGAAATTACGCACAGGAGCTCCTTTTTCAATGCCATACAGCGTAGGCGTAATCAGAATTACGCCGTAAAGTTAAAACAACACCTTGGTACGACAGCGACAGGTACGGCGAAAATGGCTTCCGGTAGAGGGCGAACCGGTGCATGTCATAATTACAAGATGAGCGGCGGCGCTGCTCTACGGCATCGGCGTAATCGGCAATTACGCCGTATAATTACGTACAGTTCCTAGGCACGTGGCGAAAACGTCACCCGGTCCAGGTTGAACCGGAATATGTCGAAAATCAATTTGAGTCGAGTAATTTCAGTTGGCGATGCCGTACGGCATTAACAAAGTTACCCTCCTGTCATGATGAAATTTGATTTGGTCATATCTCAGACCACTGGTATTAGACCCATCGTGTTGGTACTCAAAGTAAACGTCTCGTCGAGATCTAATCACTTGCCATGACAAAATTAGGCAACGCTCGAGTAATAATGGTAAGACGTGTCAATGTTATCGGTCAGATATCGTAACGTTCCCACTTGTTATTGTATTTTCCGTACTTTCGCATTATTCTCACTCGGTCACCTGGGTGGATGTAGTATGTCTGAAAGTGTGTGTTCACTTCACTTCGTGTAATTCATCGAAATCGTTATTAAGATGAATGCAGAAACAACGCAGAATGTACTCCTCTTAAGAAGACGCGTAAATAAAACTTCTAATAATTAATAACACATATTTCGAGACGTATAATGAAAATTCTGAAAAGCGAATTTATCGATAGGCGATTTATCTGTAACATGATATATTGCAAGTCAGTCGGTGCCATTACGATTGAGCTATAATTTGGAAAGAATACCAAAAACCGTAACATTTTGGAAATTATAGCTTAAGAGGATGACCAGACCAACGCAGAATATACTCGTTTCAAGAAGGCTCGTAAATAAAACTTTAAATAATTATGAATTGCGTGAATTTATATGTGGGCGAATCCGCGGGTAATAACTAGTGTTTATAGTGTGTACAAATACAACGCAAGTACCTAAAGAGTTCGTCAAACTCCTTCAGATGAGCTCGAAACAGTGGAAACGCCCACGCGCGGTCGTTTCTACGGAACGCCAGCAGAGTTTCGTCGTAAACAATCCACATATTTGCATAATCGCATAAATTATTCATTTGAACGCGGAACGCGAAATTTATGCGCGAATTAAGACGCAAGAAATACCGCGGGACGTTAAAAAATGCATATGAGAGAAGATTTCGTCTTCATCGTAAACATAATAGGATGATAATAATGGAGTGTGTTGTTGTGTTCAACGTTTTTTACTGCGTCATTGTACGAGGGCGCATTACGAGCTCGGTCGGAACGATTACTCACGGAGAAGAAACCGGTCTCGCTCGGTAGATTTCGCCAGCGCAGCGGCGAAGACGACAGCGGGGGGGAGGCGGCGCAGCGGGGGGCGCGCGGTCGGAGCGGGACGAGGCGAGCGAGTCGTGCGAGGCACGCCGCTTTTCACGCACACGCACGTACACAACATGGCAGACGAATTTCTATCCTTCAACATGGCGGCCTATTAATTAAAAAGTTTTGTGGGAAAGTCGCGATTGCGCCCTTAGCTACTACCCGCCTACTTAGCCTATTCGAGGATTGCCTAATTTTGACATGACGCATGGTTAGATTTTGACGAGCCATTTATTTTGAATACCAAGACGATGGCTCTAGGATCCGGTGGTTCCCGAAAATTACAAAAAAAACCCATTTTATGAAAAACATGGAAATATAGCAGCCAGGCACTATTTTTGTTTTATGGAGGATTATCAGCCTCTGTGTCAGATTAGCCGAGCGGGCAAGAGCACGCCGCTCAAGCGGGAGGTGCGAGTTCGATCCCCACTGGGAGCACTACATTTAATTTGTTAATTTATAATTTGTGCTAAAATGGCTGCTGACACTCCGGTGAAGGAAAACATCGTAAAGAAACCCACTTCCATCCAAGCCTGTTGGTCACCGTTGAAGTGTATGACTAAATACTCTCATATCATGTAAATGAGAGAGGCCTGTACCCAGCAGTGGGACGAACAACATGGCTGCAAAGAAAGAAAAGAAAATCTATTAGCCTTAACCTAACCTAACCTAGACTGACGTGATTATGATGTACAGTTCTACAATAGATTACTAATTCTACGACAAACCAACGCTACACACAATTCATAGTAGTACAGTAATCAAACATAATGGCTGTCAATAGGGTAGGAACACGCCGTGAATTATCGCCCCCATAAAAAAAAATTAAATTATAAACGACAGTTTTCGTCATTTGCGGTCCCTGATTCTTTTACGGTGTCACTAGGAGAAGCCATGTGCAATTTCGTTGTGATCGAACCGCGCCAACCTTCTCTGTACAGATAAACTATTTACCTACCTACCTTTATATTTAATACTCCTCTTAATTAATATAAATTAAATTAATACGACGGGCAGCGCACATCCAGGGTAGACTTGACACCAAACTTTAATGCGTGGCTGTTAAATGCATCCCATAGATTCACTCGCTGTCTGTTGTAATGAGTGAGAAAAAGAGAGTGGGGAGGGAGAGAGGCCCTCAATTTCAGTGGGGCTATTCTGGTAACTCTCAGTCAATGTCATATCGAGTGACAAATGACAGAGACGCACATAGAGAATTCAATGCAAAATGTGCGTTCTTCCCTCTCGCACGTCCGCGATATGGCTGTGATTGCCAGTGGTCATAGTAGCAGGAATGTGATGAATGGCCCAGCGCATTCGATCGCATTCACAGGCGGGCGAATAATGCACACACGACACGACCGGATGATTATAGAGCAAAAAATAAGTGTATACAATATACCCTACCTACACGCTCATTTATCTCTTAATATAAACATAACGGATGGTGCTTCTCTATTCATTACGACGACAATGGTGCGAACCACGACTGTTGTGTGAACTCGCGACTTGTTTCTTTCTGAGTTAAGGAGATGGTTGCAAGGCGCCTAAGGCGTCCGTCTTCCCTCCCCATCACCCTCCAGACCTGACCCCGCACCCGCTCACCTAGCCCTGCGACGGATGACACTTTAAAATGTTGGCGGGTTAGAATCTAAAGCGTGACATTTGACAGCGCCGTTGTGCGGTCGTTTAAAAAGCTTGACAACAGCGGCGGCGGTGCGCGGTGGCGGCGGAGTGTCTGCATCTGATGTAGAGCGTGACAAAATCCTTTATCAGTCAGTGATCTGCGTAAATATATACATACATTATGTTGATTTCATTTGTTATTGTTGAAGTACATAATGGTAGGACCCTATAACGACGACTTCTGTCTGTTATTCAAGAGCAAAAGACGTAGGTTAATCCAGTTTCTATTGTATTTTTGTTAGTACATATATGTAATATTTGTTATTATGTATCGGATTTCTAATTAAATGTCTTAAGGTGACCTTGTCACTAAAATCTTTAATGCTCTCCTCGAAGTCGGTTATTCGTGGCAATGCTGGCTCCTGGCTGAGCTGAGGCGGCCGACCATTAAGAGGGTTGTTCACTAGGCGGAATTAGCAAATAACAGAACACGATCGCAACTCACGCACGAACGTCCCCCCCCCGCCCCCGCCCCTGGCTCCGGCAATCCGGCGACCGAGAGAAACACATAAATCGTGGCCCGTCCGTTGACTGAATTATTCATAAGGGCGGGTGCTACTGCAGCGGGCAGCGACACGCCGGAGGTGGAGGCAGCAAGCAAGGTAGCGGAGCCCCGGGAGCGGCCAGACGAGCGCAGCGCAATCACGACACGACCACCATCAATCAAGCATGCCATGTCGGTGTATAGAGGTTTCTGTCCTACTAACTCGGCTACACCCACTAACTAATGATCCCTGCGTTCGTTAGTAATACGAGGATTCGATCGATCCAACTTCATCCGTCGTGCATACCAGCGACTGCAATGCATGCAGGCTGGCGGGCACGGGCATACACGCGTATTACTAGGAAAATAAAAACATTATATTCTATTCTATTACGTATGTACCTACGTGTATTCTATCTAATCTATCTGTGGCTGGTCACACACGTACGATTTCCGCTTTCGTTTTCCGAAGACAGAAACCGAATACGGAAAACCGTGATTCGGTTTTATTCCTTACGATTTCAATTACGTATTACCAGTGTCGCCAAATGGGAGAATTACCTTTGATTGGGCTACCGAACTCACTGTTTTGGCACTGAAATATGCCGATTGGATTAGTTAAAAAAGGGCGGTTTTGGTTTGGGCTACCGAAAAATTCAAAGATATAGCGAAAATGTGTTATTTAACCATAATTTCAAGATAACCTGGAACATGATTTCCACGATGCACCTATTTTACCTAGGCAAGTAACCCATCTGACACGATTATGACTTTTATGACATTTTGATTCTAGAATTCAGTGTTGCTAGTTCTAAAAAATATAACATTAAAGTAATTAGTTCCGTTATTTGTACTTTATTATCGTATGCTTTCAAAAACCGTTAAATCTGGCGCGGAGCCAGAAGCTCTAAGTTGACAGATCTTCAGTGCTGATATCATGATCGGAATTATTACTAAGGGACATTTTAGGACGTGTAACGTACGATTCATAGAAAATCTACGCAAACTGTACCTTGGAGATAACAAGTCGTTTTCTGCGTTCGGAATCCGAATGCGCGTTCTTGTGATTCGTACCGAATGATCGGAATATTTCGGAAACGCCACACGCGTTTTGGCGGCACGATGTTTATATAATATGGAATTCGAACCTTCGGAATAACGGACACTGAAAAAGCCTTCGGATTTCGAAAGCGGAAATTGAAAGTGTGTGGCCAACCTTACTTTTCATTTGATGTGTCCATGATCCAATAAACAAACACGTGTTCGTTGTGTTGTCTGCCGTGATGTCACGTACCTATGAACACATCGACGTCGCGCCAGCTGGTGCTATTGCCAAGAATTTCCAATGAAATTACACATTAAATACATATAAACTATAATCATCACTGCTTTACAAAATATAATTTATACATTCGCGATAGATAAGATAAAAACAACCGGGCATCCGTTGTTGTAATAGGCAATGAAATATTGCCTATTAAATTGCAACGATAACATTGTTATCGTTGCTTTGCTTGCCTGGCCTACTACTGGCGTAATATCACTCGAGTGAGTGAAGAGATTTCAGCTAATCGTATGCGTCAACGCACTCGAGATCGCTCGACATGGCCAGTCTGATTGGTTGAAATCGTGGCGATGTCTCTTCACTCTCTCATGTGATAATAGCACGGTAGACCCCCTGCTCGGTGTACCTATGTACCTACTTGTAGTCTGTGCGATGTGTGTGTCTCGTGCTGTAGAATAATTTGTACGTACGTATTTACGTACGTACAAATTTATACGTATACGTACGTACGTACAAAATTTATACGTATACATTTGTATACGTATAAATGCATATAATAAATCGCTTTTGAAATGTCAAATTGTTAACCCAGTTTCGCGCTGCGCTGCGGGAGTGTTTGTCGGTTCGCAGCCGCGCGATCGCCGCCCCTCCACCGCCGCCGCGCCGAGTGTAGTGACCGGTGGTAATTGGCAAGAAACCGGTCGTTACTTATTATTTTATTATTACCGACCGACCCTGGCGCGGTTACTTGCTCATGTCATGTACTGCGTTTGATATGTAGAATAATACGACACCGCGGTATCAGCATTATGCATAAATATCTACTTGATATTACTACACAAATGCACTTACCTATAGGTATGACGTTTATGACCCAATTTAACAGTAAAGTTCTCAAAACTATTTCTTGTCACGGCACGGCACATTTGGAGATATTTTTGCATAAGGAACGTTGATTTACCTGAACTCGTTCTAAATATGTAGTCGGCTTTCTAGATATTTACTTAGATGTAGATAGATATGCATATGGTATTGGGTATGTACGTATCTACGTGTGCACAGACATCACAGGTAATACCTACAATTCGAAACGCGTCGTGGTGCCCTCGCTCGGTCCCGTAACACAAATCCCTTTGTTCACCCTCCACTCTCCCGCCTCTTGCTCCGCTCCGCGCCGCCATATCGTGCGCCCCACCGCCGCGCCACCAACGACACCCACGAAGCTCAGAATACACCCCCAGCAATGCCTCGCTCGTCCCCCTTTGTCTTCTTCATCCACTCGAGATTCACGTTCCTACTAGGTGCTTTGTTTTTCATTCAATAGTTTCCAAATACAGAAACATAATCGTAATTTCTCCTATGAAAAGTAAACTTGAAACATTGTTGCCGCACATAAGCATTCACTATACATAATATGTAGGTATAATGTAGGTACCTATATGCTGGTGTTATATTATACCAGCTTATGAAATGGCTCTAACTAATTCATTGTAATAGTGTTCCATGCCGCTGGTACACATACGCGCAGTTTTTCCGGATTTTAAAATACTATTGGTCAAATTTTGTGTTCAAAATTACAAGAAAAGAAAGATGAAGGAAAACACCGTGAGGAGAACCTATACACTAACAATACAAAATGTGTCGTAGCGTGAAATGCTGACTGGCTTATCGTATTTTAACCGAGATTTTAACAGTGATTTTGGGATTAATTAGAGTCATCAATATTAGGTAGGTGTTTGGCGATTTATGATGGTGAATTATGTACCCACTGTGATAAGAAATTCGTTTTGCGTTAGGTACCTAGGTATTTATTATTCAACAATCAAAATCCATTACTTTTTGCTACGACTAGATTAGATAGATACCTACATGTTTGATACCTACAGTGTTGTCTGTCAGTCTCTCTCTCCTCTGTGTACCTACCTGCCTACATACCTAAACAAATGCACTCAGGTACCTACTTACCTATCACATATTAACTTGGCATTCGTTATTCTTTACAACTAGGCGCGAAGTGCAATACAAATTGAAAAGACTCCACCCACAGTCACCTACCTACCTACCTACTTTGAGTTACATTACATATACCTACCTACTTATAAGTAGGTAGGTATCTATTTCATTAAATTCTTGAAGTCACTCACTGACTCATTGTCTGACAAACAACACACAGCCTAAAGCGGTTGGTCTAGAAACTAGGATCATTTTTATGTAAAGTACGTAGGTACCTAGATGAACAAAGAAAACAAAAAATTGATTCGGGGCGAAACCTTGGGTAAAAGAAAACTGACTCTTCTGCTTAGCAAAAGGCGGACTTATGCCGGAGGCAATCCTTCCAGTTAATCTTTAAACACTACAACACATTCCTATTTTTGGTTCCTCACGGTGTTTTCCTTCACCGGGGTGAAAAATTAAATTTTAACTGTTCTCTTAAATTGTAGCTTCTATAACATAAAAAGGTACCTACAATAGGTATATTATGTTTTTCTGAGAAATAATGCGTGAATTGGAAAAAAAAAATTTCATTTCTTTAATCATTTCTTAGTCCTCAGTGCTCACTTGAGCTCTAGGAATTTTTAAAAATTCATCCCCTAAAGGGGTTCAAAATGACGAACTTCCATACACCTAAACATCCCCTATGTTTGTATGGAAATGTGGTAGGGTACTGTGAGAGGGATGTGGGGGATTGGGGTGCGCTGACGGGTGAGGGATCGCTCGTCATCGCATGCAAATATTAAATTACCACGAACGTAGCCGCGGGCAAAAGCTAGTACAGAATAAATCCCTATGAGAGTCCCTAACCCTATGCACATGGAATGGGAGTGGCTATCGAATGAAACGCTTTCGTTACATACCTATCTCTAATGAATACCTATCATATCACTCTTGATTAAATTAGATAATGTAGGTAGGTATACGCGATAAAAGTAACTATTTTATTATATTATTTAATTTTATAATTCAATTCCTAGGTAAACTATACCTACTAATAACTACAGAAATAGGTACCTACTTATGAAATAAAAATAGCTAAATCATTCGTTACCTACGTTAAATTATGCATGCATGCTTGAGACCACCACAGACAGACCTGCGTTCATGCATGCATGTACTAGTAGGTAGGTAGGTGCCTATCTTCATGCATGCATGAACGCTGCACGTAATTTGCTGACGGACGACGACGGTAGGCAGAAATGCACGTGAACTGACCAAGGCCGGGAGAGAAGTGTGACTGGTAAAACAAATTCCAATAGTCAGCAATGCTTGCGGCGGGGTCACTCCACGGGTACTCCAGAACTTTCACTTCACCGAGCGCGACCGATCACAGGTCGCTTCACATTCACAACCACTGAAATCCCAACTGCACGAGTGTAAAACTACACGAGAAGTTACAAATCTTCCAAGACGAAGCGCGTCCTTGAAAGCGGTCAAAGGAAACCACTAACACTAGTGCACAAACACAGATTGGACACACAAAGCGATCACAGCACGGATGTATAACTAGTTTCTACGTATGTATATGAAATAACGGCTTCCACGTAAATTGTTCGGTGGCAGACGCGTACGTCCATCCACCACAAATGCTCACAGAGAACTGGCGGGCGGCGGGCAAGCGGAGCGGGCGGGCGAGTGTGGTGGTGGGGTGAGAGGACGACGGCGGTGAGGGAGGTATTCGGGCGGGGGATAAGTGCTATTTCCTCGTCCCGCATTCCCCGCGCAGAGCCCCCGCCCAGCCGACGCCTGCTGACTAGCAACAAGTGAACGGATACACAAAAAGGCTGAACGATTGGGGGGGGGGGGGGGGGGGGAGACAAACCCCCCCCCCAACCCATTGACTTTTTCCCCCACCCCGCGCGCCCCGCCCCCCACCCACAGGGTAAAGCGGCGAACGTTGCATGCTTGCTATTTTT